>BMAO01033747.1:0-124528 GCA_019973975.1 Trichonephila clavata | reverse complement strand
AAAACATACAAAGGAATTTTGATTATTTTATATTGATTAGAACATACATTTCATTGCGTTCCTAGTATAAATTAAACACATAGTCACTGGTTAACCCCTTCCCGGCCTTTCCTGAGCTGAGCTCGTGCCTGCGAAACGTACCATCCTGGCTATCCCGAGTGTAGCTCGGGCACTATGAAAATTTATACTGCAGAATCGGTCTTTCCCGAATTATTTCACATGTGCTTTTTGTGGTTTCGAATATTTTTGCTTATTTTTCTAGGTAAGCATAAAAAAATGACATTTTTTTAATCCAGAATCCCGAAACAAAATGAGTCTTAAAAATTACTTTCGTTTTTAAGAAATTCTCTTAAATCAACATTGAAACCACAAATTTAAGGAAACAGACAGACAGACGAGTTTTAAAAGTTGCGTTATACTTTACAGATGCCAGCCTCAGTCGCAGAAAATCAAAAGTATACCAGTTATTGACAAAAAGAATGCAGTGTATTAAGGGTACTTTTTCAAAGATATCAACAATGATTCGAGAAGTATTATGTTTATTTATAAGAAACAAAAATAGAGGTTAGTCATACAGTATGATTTGCAAAATTCACAATTTTAGGGTAGTTGGATGCCTTAAATTATATTTATAAATATGATTTGAGAGAAAAAATACAGTTACACCAAAAAATGTGTGTAGGGATTTAACATAGAATATAATGTGATCTACGTGGAAAGTTACACAAACCCGAGAGAAATATACCACAGTAAATAATATGGAAATAATATCCCTTACGCGGCAAGGTATCATTTGATCCATGGTCCGGTACTGGTCCACGGCCCGGGAGTTGGGGACCACTGTTGTACAGGATACACACGGAAATGTATTAAAAATATAGATCATGTCCCTGAAAACAATCATAGACTATTTGAAGACATTTATCAAATAATAACCGCATTAAATTTTTGATTATGCGATGCGAATACCAGAAAAATGATCTTCTATTTCTTAATCACATCAAATTTAATTTTAGTCGCACTCCGGAAGTGACCAAAGTAGTGCAGTAGTCATAGTCATAGACTCGGGTAGCTACAGTGCCCTAGTGCCATTGAAGTCCCGAGGTCCTAGTGGTCAAGTTAGCTGACTTGTGGCTGGGTCGGCGTATCATGTGTTCCAGCCTAGTACCGCTGAAAACTCACCGAGCAGAGGGGGCTGATGCATGTTAAACCTGTCTTCCCATTTTAGTGGCGAGGAAGTTCGGAGAGGATGATGCCTGCTCGGATGTCATCCTCATCCTTTGACTGTGGTTTAAAATGACTAGGTCCATAGCCAACAGCCCTCGTGTTGCTTTATACTGCGACGTTAATAAACACTTGCACTCTGGAGTAACATGAGAGCTATTGGCAATGAACCTTGCTTAAGTGACGAGGATGACACCTGAGTTGCCACCACACCTCTCCAAAATTCTGCAACATGCCAACATGATGATTTTGCGCCTCGACAGATTAAAAATACATCAACCTTAAGTGAGTGAATATTAACGTCCCGCTGTTCAGCTACACGAGGGCTTTTTGGGGACGGTCCGCGTAATTTTGAACCAAGGTCAAGTGACGCGGACGACACCTGAGCTGGCACCACCTCTCCTAACTACCACACCACACCAACGGGAGGACGTTTGAGCTCTCGACAGATTTAACGTGCATCGCGCCCCTACACGGCGGGTCTTCAGTGGTACTGGGATCGAACTCATGACATGTTAGCCACGATTCGATGCCTAGACCACTCGGCTACCGCGGCCACACATCAACCTTAAATGGCAGGTCTTCTGCAGCACTAGAGCTCGAACCCGCAACGCGACAACACCTGCCACGAATTCGCTCTCTATCATAACCACTCAACTATCACGGATTCTCCTATTCTTTTTAAATAAAAGGGAACGTTTGTTTTCAATAATGTCTATACCATTTTACAGCTCTTGAACATTTTTCTGTTTTTATACAAAATCGTCTACAATTCCCGTTAGTAATTTTAACGCCCAGTTTCATCACCAGAGGGAGGGACCTGAACCCTGACGTTGCGAAATGGTTCTACGAACTTAGTTTTGCCAAGAGTACCTAAGCCAAATAGGCAGTCAGGGAATCTTTTACATGTCGCTTAATCAAACGACATGGATGCTGTCGAAGAAACTCCACCGACATGGGCCTGGGTTGAATCCGCAAACTTGGACAAACAAAGCCAGCGCCAAACCGAATACGCCACCCAGCCGACTCCTTGTACAAAGTGGTAAGTTTAAAAATTCAGGAAACAAATAACTAAATTTGATTCTCAGAAAAGGGATAATTTTTTAGAATACGATTAAATTAAAAAAATTGGAACAAATAATTTTGATTATTGAAAAGGATCAATAACAATAACCACGATTACAGTAATCAGTTATAAATTTCGACTGACGCTTATTGCGAAAAAGTTATATCCCAAATATGAGTTTTACGCATTAAATGAAAAGAAGTATCGATTATGAATTCACTTTAGGATTTTTTTGTGACTTTAAACTAGGTTTGTAGCACGTCCGTAATATTGAAATTTACTGCCTAGGTTTGGCAATGATCCAGACGACGCTATGAAAGCCCATAATTTACCGTGCAGAACTTCATATAAAGCACATTAAAGAGAATTTCTTTTCTTCTTTTTTTTGGTATATATGATACTATTATTCAGGTTGCATAAATGACAGCCGTACATACAAATACTCTTATAAATCCTCTCAAAACTTGCTATTTTTGTTCCTTTCTTCCGATTTTCATTTTTTACATATTTTCTATGTGAGAGTTGAATAAAATTTCTCGTCTGTACAACATTCAAAGCGTGACATTTTTTAATAAACAGCACGTTTCATTCGTCTCATTTGAGTACAATTTTATATAAAGCGATAGAAAACTTCTTTATGAGTCTCACGTAACGTGTTGAAATGATGGGTTTTTAGTAACTGGTTATGTAACTCTATAAAGTTCATTTGGAGAGGGGGAAAAACTTTCTAAATCATACACGTTTAAGCAAGTATTAAGATTTCTACGTATAAATAAAAATTGTGTGTGTGATTATGACCACACGATCGAAGTGAAAAATTTGATTTATTCTGGGCAAGAGTATCCAATTTTGTTCAGATGTACTATGTTTTCTTGTTTGATATTTTCGCAGTTTATTTTTTCCTGCCATTCATCGGGGGATTTGTTTATTTTATCCATTTTCTTTGGTAAAAGTTTAAGTAATTATTCATTATTATGTACTTACTAGCTGACCCGGCCCGGCGTTGCACGGGCTTTTACCGAGGGTATAACTTAATCCCCATGTTAATTTCCTCCTTTCTTTCTGACGCCAGCACTTTTGTGTGGGTGTGACGCGTACGATGTGAGTGCAGACGCGTATCGTGGCTTTCTCGTTTAACATTTTCCCTTCTCTTCACAAAATTAGCACTTCCAATATTATTTCTCGAAATTGCTTTTACTTCTTTGTTTCTTTCCTCTCCGCTTAGCCCGGCGTTGCACGGGCTTTTACCAGTGAATAACTTAATCCCCATGGGAATTTCCTGTTTCCTCAGGCCGCGGTGGCCGAGTAGTCTAGGCATCGGATCATGCTAGCGTGTCATGATTTCGATCCTAGTACCACTAAAGATCCGCCGTGTAGGGCGCAATGCACGTTAAATCTGTCGAGAGCTCAAACGTTCCCGTTGGCGTGGTGTGGTAGTTAGGAGAGGGGTGCAGCTCAGGTGTCGTCCGCGTCACTTGACCATGGTTCAAAATTACGCGGACCGTCGCCAAAAGCCCTCGTGTTGCTAATCAGTGCGACGTTAATATTCTCTCACTCACTCCCCTGTTTCCCTCAGGACGATAGCACTTATGTGTGTGTGTATGCGCGATGTGAGTGATTTCTTTAACTATGACATTAAAACTCCCTTTTTCGAAATTTGTTCTTGCGTTGGTGTGGTGCGGTACTTAGGAGAGGTGGGTAAAAGCTAGGTGTCGTCCTCGTCACTTGACCATGGTTGAAAATTTCGAGGTCCGTCTTAAAAAACCCGCGAACAGTGCGAATTTATAAATCACCACTCACTTTTCAATTCTTTCGTTGCAATTTTTTAGTCCCGGAAACGAAAATGTAGCCTTTTTAAAATAGTTGTATGTTGATAAAAGAAAAGTAGAATAATTCAAATTACAAAATTTTACTACTATTTTAAATCTTGAAGTAAAATTGTGAGGATATTTTGAAATGTTCGACACACGGGAAAAAGTTTCATGCAATTTCTTTATAAGAGAAGAAATTATTAAATGATTGTTTTAAGTATTTTGAGTGTTTTGTTAAAATTTGTTCAAAAAAGTTTTTGGCCTTTTATTTTTTAAATCACTGATTCTAAAAGTTTTAAAAATCATTTTTATTTAAACGCAACGATTTTGATTCATGTTAGAAAAAAATCACAAAATATGCAAAATATCATTGTTTTGTAAAAAAAAAAAAGTTTTTTTTTTTAAAATTTATAACAAAAAAGATTGTTTTCGGCATTTTACTTTTTTAATCACTGATTCTAAATGATCAATGAACTTTTTAAAAATCATTTTCATTTAAATTCATCTATATTTATTCATTTTAGAAGAAATCATAAAATACAAAACAAAATTAATTAATTATTTTATACTAATATTGATTAAAAATATTCATTTAGCAATTAATTGTGACATGCCAATTTAATGATTTTTGATATATTAATAACACGCAATTAATAATGAAGAATTTTTTATTTGAACATAGCTTTTATTTTTTTCTAAGGAAATTATGCTTATTTAACTGAATAATTCAAAAAAAAAATTCGAAATGGGCAAATTTTGCGTTTTTATTATGAAATTATATGTCAAAAAAAGATTTATACATTAGGCATTATTTTAAAGTAAACTATAAGTTTTATGAAAGAGAACAAAAATTTTGATACTGATAAATATTTTAAATGAGTCTCAGAAATGTATTGAATACATTTTGTCATCTTAATCCAACATCTATAATGATTTAATTTTGAAAATTATCTAAAGAAAAAATGACGTATATTGAAGCAAAAATAACTTTTTCACTCACATTTTTTTTACTCGCCAAATTTACTGATTTCCCCCTGTTTAAGACAGAACTTTTTAGTGTAACCCTTGAGTTAGATGCGGTCGACGGTTAAACAGTTCAAAGGTCTTTGGCGCAAAACTATTTTTCGACTCCAAGGTTTGGCTAACTGTAAAATCGCGTATTTTTTATTAATTTTTTTTATTTTTAGGGCATAATTTTTAAGTTAATGCTTTCAAACTTCACAAATTAATTGCAAAAACAAAGTACTTTGAAATAAAAAATGTACAAAAAATACTGTTTAAGTTATTTCTCAGAAAAACATTAGTTTACGAAAATCACAATTTTTTTTAAAACTCCGTAATTTTGAAGCAATTTTTCAATCTTCGTATAGATTACGGAAAATATTGCTTTACACATGGAAAAAAAGTTTCGTGCGATTATCTTCATAAATGAAAAAGTTATTTAATGTTTAGTAAGAATTTCGACTGATTTTTAAAAATTCTTTTAAAAAAAAGTTTTGGGAATTTTATTTTTTAAATGAATGGATCTAAAAGAGATAAGTTTGAAGTTAATTAGTGTAGAACATCGTTTTAATAACACGAAAACAAATTCATACGCAACAATTTAGAAATAATTTTCATAAAAAAGCATCAGTTTCAACCCTTTTTTTTTAAAAATTCTTAAAAAATAGAAAATGTAATTATTTTGCAAAAAAAATTATACCGTATCGGGGCGAAATAAATGATCTTTCCGATTCTGTAATTATTTTTTGTCTGATTTCAACAGTAAAAATTGGATGGTAATTTTAAGAGGGTGGAAAACGTCGGAGCTCCGCTCGGACGAAACGGAATGGAAGTTCTGCCAAGTAAACAACCCGCAGGAGTAAAACAATTAGGCGTTTTAAGGTTTTTAATTAATATCTTTTTAACTAATTGCAATATCGGAATGAAAAATAGTTTACATCCTATTCTCAGACCTACTGAATATACGCACAAAATTTCATTAGAATCGGTCTAGCCGTTTCGGAGGAGTTTGGTTACAAACACTGTGACAGGAGAATTTTATATATTAGATATATGAGTATGTACGATTAAAATTTAAATTAGTCTAATTATTTAAAAATATTAATAATTATATTAACACATCACACACAATAAGTTCCGGGCCTAACTAATGAAACAACAACTTTTCGGCAAAATTGAATTTTATTTATCAAGATACTCCCCTTCAAGAGTGATACATTTAGCCCATTGGTCTGATTTTTTAATACCTTTTTCGTAGAACGATTTGTCTTTGCTCTCAAAAAAGGCTCCAACTTCGGCAATCACTTCTTCATTTGAGCCAAATCTATTCCCCTGTAACATTCTTTTAAGGTCTGAAAACAGCCAGTAGTCACTGAGGGCCAGGTTTTGACTGTACATTAGGTGGGAAAGTTATTCGAAACGCAATTCGTTCAATTTGACCATCGTTTTCATGGACTTGTGGCACGGAGCATTGTCTTGGTGAAACAGCACTTTTTTCTTTTGCATTTGAAGGCGTTTTTTCTTTATTTTTATTATTCAGTTAATCCTATAACGCCTTGTAATATTCACTATTAATTGTTTTGCCTTTCTCAAGGTAGTCAATATACAAAATTCCATTTGCATCCCAAAATGTGGACGCTATAACCTTGCCAGGAGACGTTTGAGCGTTTGGTCGCTTTGGGCGGCTTTCAACTACTGCTGTCCACTCATCTGACGATCTTTTTGATTCAGGCGAGAAGTGTAATGAATCCATCTTTCATCCATAACCACATCTATGCGAAAAAAGTCCTGTTTATTTCTCTTAAACAGTTCCAAACAAAGCTCTGAATCGTCGATGCGTTGTTATTTTTGATCGACAGTGAGCAAACGCGGCACCCACTTTGAACACAGCTTTCTCATTGACAAATGGTCATGCATAATAGTGAAAAAAATTGCCTTCTGATGCATTTAAATTTTCTGATATCTCACACAACTTCAATTTACGATCGGCTAAAACGATTTTAGGGTCTTTTCTTATTTTTTCTGAAACAACTGCAAAATTTGGGCTCCGAACGTTTTGCGTCGTTTGTCTTTGTGCGACCACGTTTTAAGACTGCATACTACCACTTAACTGTTGTTGGCGATGGATCAGATCCGAATAGTACTTATCGAGGCGTTGTTTTGCTTGAACAGTGTTTTTCACCTTCAAAAAGTAACGTTTAATTAGCACATGAAATTTTTTTTCCGTCCGTGGTTTCTAAGCAAACAACATTTGTTTCACTAAAACCACTGTAACTTTTCAACTAAGCAAGATATTATCACGAAACTTTGATACATGCCGTTTGAAAGTTCTTCCAACAGTCGACTCTCGATAATTCGAAGTTGGAGGGACCAATGAAAAACTTCGAGTTGTCAAGAGGGTAGAAAAAATTTCCAAAATACACAAAGAGCAATTTTTTTTCTGCCACACTTTAATTTGAAACTATCTAATAAGACAACAATTGTATGTGTGTGTACATTTGTATAAAACTATCTTAAAGTATTTTAAAGTAATACTATATAGTATAAATATTTTACAGAAGTTAAAAGTCCTGTATTAAAATAATATATTCATACACAATCTTATGCATCTCCTCTTCACAATAGTGGACCATCCTTTCTGAACACATGTGTAGTAAGGCCACGGGTTAAACGAAAGATGTGGACGGCTGACAATAGGTGCGGTTGGTCTGTTGTCCACTTAAGGGAATGAAAACATTTAAAGTATCTTTTCGCTCGAGGAACTGGAAAACACTAAGAAAGGGTAGAAGACAGATGGCCATCAAAAGGTATACGTTACAGGGGAGACACGCAGAGACAACACAACACAAAACTTGTAAGCTCCTACCTGTTTATTACAGGACTGCACGTGATAGTGAGTGTTCGAATTGTCGAGAGTTTTATAAGGTAGCTTCGAATTATATAGCGTGTTATAGTTAGCCAGTTACAGATTTTACTTCGAAATATTGAGTGCACAAAAACGTATTGTTTTAGTTCGAAATATCAAGAGTTTTCCTAGGGACTGAGCATATACTTCTAATTATCGAGAAGTTCGTATTGTGGAAGGTTTGTATTATCAAGAGTCGACTGTACTAGGTTAGACTTCGGAAAGTTAGAAGGTAGCGCCATCTATATTTTCGGCACGGGACTTATTGAGTGGTGTTTTACGATCGTTATTATTATTGACAAATATGTAATTTTTTTTAAAAAGTTTCCGCAAAAAGCAAAACGTTGGCAACAGCCAAGTGCATGAACTAATTAACTGGGAACACGTAATTGTATTTGACTATGACGTCACATGAGCCCATTTTCTTCAGTATTAACGAACCATTTTATAGGAATTTCTGGTTTTGTATATTATTGAAGCTATTTTTAGGCAACATCCAAATTTGCTACAAAAAACAAAACAAATTGAACAACATAACATAAACAAAAAGACAACTTAACAAAAGACAACATACAAATTGAAATGTGAAATTTCAGTTTATTTTATTTTATTCTTAAGCAATAATAGGTATGATTTGCTGTGCAGTTAAAAGAGTATAGTTGTATTGCATCAGCTAAATTTGTTAACTTAATTTTTTACGCAATGCACATTAAGCCATTAAAACATTCTTATAAATAATTCGACACCTTATAAACAATTCACCAAACTTATTTTGCTCCATTTTTTTTTTTAAAAAATGAAAAACAACTTTGCTATTTCTTATTTTATCCCAAAACTAAATAAATAAAACTAAACTTAATCTTGAAGATAAAGAACCACCATTGACTACGAAAACTCTTGAAGTAAATTTAATTTAAGCTTTAAAATGCAGAAGAAGAACAAAAAAGAAAAGTATACCAAAAATACTACCAAACACTCTTCTTTCTGTACACAAAAGTAGCACAATTAAAACAAAAAAGAAGAAAAGAACTTCACTAAAAAAGAACGAAAACGAGCAGTAATAAAAATAAAACAGAGAAAATATTACTAAAGTAGACACGTTCGAAGATTACTGAAAATTTGGAATCAAAAAGGAAAACAGAAGAAGAAGGGGGAAAAAAGGAACAAATGAGTTTACGTCCAGATGAGTTTGTAAGAAGCTTTAAGGAGCAGGGAGTTGAATTGAATTATTAAAAAGCAAAAATTGTCGAAGAAAAGAGCCATTGGAAAGTGCAAAATGGATTACAGGAGAGAAGATTGGATTATAAAGTTCGATAATGAATGCAGAAGGAAGATTAGAAATCTGGTGTTTTTCTATTTGTAAAAATCTCCGAAACGCGAATGATTAGAATTTAAACAGGAATAAATTCCAAATATTCCAAGACGAGGGGAAAGTAAATTGAAGATGCCATTTTATTCTGAATTTAATTTTCTGCCCTGTCGTTTTAAAATGACTTATTTTACTGCGTGAATATTTAATTTTTTAAAAATATTTTATAGTTGCTTACAAATGATTTGCAGTTTGTTTTTAATATATATATATATATATATATATATGGATGCTTGTATATATGAAATCGCTTCACTCCAACACCGTTCAACCGATCACTATGAAAATTAGCATGTATAAGTATTTTTGTGGAGAAGGTTTTTATGCTATCCTCATTGTTGTAACTCCCCACGAGGTGGCGCTACAAAAAATCAGCTTATGCACCGTTCAATCAATTGCCAAGTTAGAAACTTGGTCGCCAAAAATGATGCCAACTGGGCTCTATCACCAACATTTCACTATGTTTTCCATTGAATTGCCATTATAATGTAAGGAAAGGCATTGCTTGCGAATATTATAATTTTAACATAAATTAAATACAACAGAAAGTAATATTAACGTACTACACATCCAGATATAAATTATTTACACTATTTTAAGCGTTCATTACACAAAACATGTAACAATCTGTTATTTTTTCTGAACAGAGATTAGCTTGAGAAGGTGTTTTCAAAAATTGACCCACAAGAGAGTTAAGGGACATTATAAATAAAAAAAATCCTTTTTATCAGCTATTACAACTTCAGACTTTAAATTTAACAAATATGTTTTTTTTTGTTCGACTGAGATATATGCAAAATGCTTTTTTTTTAAAAAAAATTGTAATTCACGTAAAATTAACTCATTAAAAACTTTATCCTTCACAATCTTTATTGTTTCATTTTTCAATTCACCCGGGCGAAGAAAGGTTATACCATATATATATATATGTGTGTGTGTGTGTGTGTAAGAATTCATCATTTGAATTTTCTCTCGAGGGAGTTTATTTAATTTGCAAGGGTCTTGAGCCATCCGAGAATTCGCGTAGTGGTAGTGGTTAATTTTTAATTTGTCCGCCCACCGGAAATATATTTTTAAACACTAACGTACCTCCTAAAAACTGTTACGTTCGCATTTTCAATGGCGCATTATGGCCAATCACAGAATATATTAAAAGAAATCATATGATTCTAAAAGCTACCGATTGAAGAAACTATAAAAGCTGAGATCTCCGGAGCGAACGAAGAAGGCTTTTATGTATCGTGTTAACGTTGTATTTGTGTCATGTTTCGTCGCTATTTGTGTTGTATACGTTTTAATTAACTAAATAAATGTCCGACTAAAATAACAAGAGGTCTTCCCCTTTCAACGACTGCAACAAGACAAACGATACTTCAACTAAAAGATTTTCATATATATATATATATATATATATATATATATATACTAGGGGTACCCCTCCCCCATCCGCCTAACGGTCTACCAAACTTCATTGTACAATTATACAATTGTTTATACTCATTGCTCAAATTGTAAAACTATAATTTACATGTATTATGTAGTTCAGTTTTTTTTTCCTTTTCAATATATTGAAAGCTCTCCTTTACTAATTAATTATTATTTTTTTTGTTCATCCTAAAATAGTTTAAATAATTTATATCTGGTTTTTAACACGCTAATATTGATTTCTGTTATATTTATTTTATGATAAAAATTGTAAAATTCTCAATCAACGCCGCCCCTTACATTATAATGGCATTTCAATGAAAACGTGGCGAAATATTGGCGATACAGCCAAGTTGGCATCACTTTTTGTTGACCAAATTTGGTGACTTTGTGACCACGTTGGTGACCGTTTTGGGTGACTTGACGACGACGTATATGCTTCTAGAAATTGCTGTTGAAATCTATAACATCACGATCTATGACGAAAGCAGATTTTTTGTGAAAGCGCTGGAAATTAAGGGAAGGGGGAGCAAGCACCCCCTCGGCAAATCGTTCTTTGTGCTCCTGTTCAGTTAAATTAAACTTTTTACGATCCTCTTTTAGAGAAACTATACCTTATGAATAAATAATTTTATCACAGTATCACGAAAAACTTTATTTATATATACTGGTTTCAAAAAGTAGTATGGTTGTAAACATATAAAAAATGAGATATCTGGACAAAACTTCAGTAAAATTGTGACCGAAATTATACGTGGTTCCACTAATATCTCCTCTCTCTTTAAACAAAATATTTAATTAAACCAAATTTCTTCGAGAAAGCGAACGTGATTTATGTAAATGAGGTATATTATATAAATTCGGTTTTCGCGAGTTGGCAGTAAGAAAGAAAGGGAGGAAGGAAGCAAGTGAATTGTTGACATGTTGTTGTTGTTGACACGTTGAAGTTGATACGTTAGATGTGTTCAATTAAAAGTTAACGGAAGTCTAAGAATTAGTTGTTAGTTGAAGATTGAAAAGCAGTGGATTTAATTAAAGATTACAGAGCATGGAGCCATCGCCATTTGATCAAGCCGAAGAGAGTGCCTGAAAGTTTCCAGTGTAGGATCCGATGCCTTAAAGGTTCAGGTAATGTACACTTGATTAAGTAGAAGCTAGTTATTAGTGGGAGACGTAGTTGTAATTGAGCGTATTTAAGCTATCTTAGATTCAGTTGAGGGTCTGTAGTAGTATCCCCGTGTTATAGAATCTCACCTCCGCAGTCTACGATAAATAATAAGCCTTAATTAGAATTGTATTGTGTCTCTGTTTGGCCATTGTTAATAAGAATTAATAAATCAAATTAGATTGGAAATAATGTCTGTGGATTATTTAGTTCTTCCTACACATTTAGCCGGGTTTACAGGTAGACAAGAGGGTTCGGATGTAAGAGGTAACCGAATGTTACCACAAAATGCGTGGAAATTTGATATACTAATACCTTAATTTGTGTGTAGAGCGGTGCTTCTCAAACTTTCGATATTGGTGATCCAATTTTGAATCATAATTTTCATCGCATTCAATACAATAACAATGTATTGAATGCAGTAATAATGTATAATACTTTGACGCTAAAGCTACAATACGACCTTAATTGTAAACCATACAAATTATCAAGATAAGTATTAAATTTTGTATACAATTTGTACATGAGAAGCCCATGGAAAAATCACTAGTAATTTTTAATGTTGTTCTTAACTTAGCAGGGATTCCTAGTATCAAATACATTGTTTCGTTGACACATTTATACATATAGTATATGAGAGTAAATGTGTACTTTATTTTTTATTATGTCGGAATATATTTTGCTCTGCCTCCTTTTAGTAAATTGATTATTTTTTAAATAATATTTTATTTTCTACTTTTCGATATGCTCGCCCCTTTCTTGTAGGGTTTTCACCAAGGACATAGCTACCCGCCGTATCATTGATACGGGGCCCCCAAGCTACAAGGGCTCCAACATGTAAAACTGAAGTACCACTAACAGGGCTTTCCTTTTTAAGAAAGGGCCCTGAGAGCGTTTAAATACAGGGCTCAATCAGAACTAGCTACGCCAGTGGTTATCACTCCCCTCCCCAGGAGGGGGCACTCTATAATTTGAGAAACACTGCTGCAAAGCAAAATAAATGGTATAAAAAACCCAGTTAAATTATATTAAAAACCAGTGACAAGTAAAGGAGAACGACATTTGTTAAAAAAAGATACATCATTACTTTGTATTGCTTGTCTAAATGACTGTGTGGCCATCTTGTTCAGCTGTACAAGCGTCACAACGGGCTCTCATACTATTAACAAGGATATTGATCAACGATTGTAGTATAGTAATTCCTATTCTTTTTTTTGAAAAGATCCAATTTTAAGGCTTGAAGGTTCCCTGGAGGGTCTGTTGCTCTTCCCTAAGGCATCCCACAAGTGCTTTGGTCCCGGGATTTGGAGATCTCGCTGGCCAAATCACATGGCAAATGCCCTCTTTCAAATAATCATCAACAAGTGTAGTTCTCGGTGGTCGGGTGTTATTTCTTGTCTAAAAATGAGTAACTCATCTAAAACGTCACACTTAGAGCTCGAGAATCTCCTACTTATAGCGTCCGGTTTTCACTGTACTAGCGGAGAAGAAATGGAGTAGTGTACGTGAATCCAACATTATCCCTTTTCATACAAGTGTGCCAGGGCCTTCAGATTTCTCTGATGCTTACAAAATGTTAGCGCGTTCCCTGTGTTTTCTCCAGTATAAAACTCGTGGCGAATCGTTTTGTATTCTGAATCGTGATCCGTCACTAAAAAGGACTTGTTTTTTGCTAGAATTACATTTATGGCTCTAAATTAGACGGCCTGACTCGTGTAACTGCACAAGGGGAACAGACAGCATTGGATTGCTGGCGTAAAGGCCCGTCTCAGCTAACTGTCTGTACAGAATTTGTTTTGATACCTTTGTTCTGGGTTCAGCAGTGAGCACTTAAGAAAGGTCCATGTTGTCATATTTTAATCAATTAATATGAAATGCATGAAATACAGTTTTTTTTTTCAGAATAAAAATTCATGTGAATTTATTTTTTAAACATATATACTAGCATTTATTTAACTTCAATTAAATATTTTCTTTGTATTTTTATGAAAAAAAGCAACTTGATATTGGTATGCTTCCCCCTTTTAGCGTGATTTTGAAATTAAGCTTAATAGATCTTTGGCGGCTGGTCTAATGTTATAGCATTGTAATGTCGTCTCCCCAACTTGGCGAAATTTTACAACTATTTTGCGGAAAATTCCATAGCGTACCGATATCAAAAACTAGTTTCTAATTCAGATAAAACATATATTTATTGCGAAAAGAATTCATTAATGTGCATAACTACAGATGAAAAAGCTTTAAAAAAATTTAACTGAATCTACTTTTTTAGCATTTTTTTAACCATTAAAACTTCCATGTATTGTGACTTTCAAAGAGCCTATAAACTAAATGTTAAATTTCTTTTGACTAAATACATATTTTTATATTCGCCCGCCTTAAGTGTATATTTCGTAGCTCTAATATTATTTGAAATATATATCTGCAATTATAGCAGTAACCTGCGAAAAATATTTCAATTTCCTTCACTGTAAAATTCCAGCTGAATAATTTTTCGACTTTAAAAGCATCAAAAAAGTTTTCTTAAGTACAGAAATTAATGTACAGCTATTAGCTTAGTTTGTTTAAGTAGTTTAAATTCATTAACGCTGAATAACTTAAAAATCTATAAAAAAGTTATGAACTTTAAGCTTTAAGTATATTACTCAGTTAAGATTTAATGCTTGCAATTTTTCGATTTTCTTTCATATTTTCGTGTAGTAATTATAAAAATGGAATCCCTTTTTTTTTTTTACAAGTGGCAGTAATTTTAAGAATTCTAAAAAGTTGAAATTTTTTTCTTTTACAATTCGTATGAGCTATTCCAATTATTTTTTTTTCTCTTTACATTGTAGTTTTTAGAATGTTACTTAACTCAATGTTTTTTTTTAATAAAAAAATCTAAAATGCTTTCGAAGCAATTTTTTTTTTTTGGTATGGAAAGGAAATAAAATTAAATTGAATTTAATAATAATGGAAAAATTCAATAAATATGTGCTTCTCTTTTTTTATTTTATTACTTTAAAAAATTGAGATTTTTTATTACATTTGTAACTAGCTGTTGTTTATATTCTTATTAAACTTTTATTAAATTCTCATCTACTTTTAATAAATTATTTATTTTTATTAAATTAAAAAGAGTTAATTAAAAATACTCTGTTAGTCGTTGTGAATCAATTATTTATGTTGTCATTATAGGTAATAGCGACTGATATTTTTCTACGTTAAACTTACTTTCATGTGCTTCAATTACGGCTAGCAATACTTTAAGATAGATAACGAATATCTCGCTATAAATGTTTTTTAAAAAATTTAATTTCTTCCATTTCAATTAATTTAGATTTAAGTTTTTGCAAATTGTTGCTAATTTGCGCCGTGAAAATTCAACCGACGAGACCAATTATTTAAATAATAAACTTATTAACGGACAAGGACAAACAGATGGCAACATGGAGGCAAAGTGACGTCTATACACAAAGAAATATTATAACAGAAGACTGAAAGTAGTGCAAATGACGTTTGAAAAAACAAGCCTTACAACAATCAAAAAACGGCTCTCTAAACAATTCCACTAGCAGGGCAGATAAAGTCTCTCTCGCTTATCGCCGAGAACACACACGACTGAACTCTTTTCTAAACTTACTCGACCTTTTTGTACCAAATCCCCGAAAAATAGCCAAATGGAAATTTCTAGAAGAATTGATCCTAGAGCCATCTAGATGATTCCTTGGTGATATCGTATTTTTCACCAAATTTGTCACTAAGAGTGGCAAAATTGCCAATCTGATAACCCTATCACATCTTCTATCGTACACAGAATATTATTTTCATGTTCACGGCGGGAAGAGAACTTTGCTCAAACTGTAAAACTCAATTTTCCGATAAGGATAATATCACTGCAGGGAAAGCAATATACGTGGCTTCTTTCAATACATACAAAAATAATGGGTGTATTTTTTCTGAATGAATTTTATTCTGCAAATATGACAACCTTTTATTTCCACTGCACTTCTTTAAAGCTCTTTATTTCATTTTAGGGTTTTCATAATTTAGCATCTTTAAACTTTTAATAATTAACTCAAACATTTTGATGTTTTATTAAGGTATTTGTAAAGTTAAATCCTCTACAAATAAAACTTTAAAAATATCTCAATTAATAGTTTTAAAGGAGTTGAAACCGTTCCTGCTTAGTTCAGACAACACATCGTGCGTGTGTGTGTGCGTGCGTGCGCGTTATTAGTTAATATATTTATACAAAAAGATTCCGAGGCATAACATTATCATTTCAGCACCGATAACAATTCATATAAGTACTAGCCGTTTCCCGCCTACTTTGCTGGGTATTTCATGATGTCGTATTATACAGTTTTTGTTAAATAATTCATATCTAAGTCCTTACATTAAACTTTCGAATATATTGAACGACATTCTTATAGACCAGTGATTCCCAAAGTGGTCTATATAGACCCCCAGGGGTCTATGACGGCTTGCAAGGGGTCCACGTCAGCAAAAAAATAATTTGGGGATCCATGAGGTGTAAATGGATGTCTATGATAGTGGCTATTATTATATAAACTAGATTGTGACTTTAAATTTAAAATAAAATTTAATCAAGTGGAA
Source organism: Trichonephila clavata (assembly GCA_019973975.1). Classification (NCBI taxonomy): domain Eukaryota; kingdom Metazoa; phylum Arthropoda; class Arachnida; order Araneae; family Nephilidae; genus Trichonephila; species Trichonephila clavata. The sequence goes on along the minus strand of BMAO01033747.1, from coordinate 107,962 downwards.
ACCAAATTTTACCTATTTAACATATATATTTACTAAATTTAGTAGGTTTAGTTTGCATTTACAAGGGGACAGCATAAATTTTATTAAAACGAGAACTATTTCTACATTTCTTCCCGGAGTTAAGCTAAAAAAGTATAATGCTGGAGGTCCCGAATTTTCTCAGTATGTCACAGAATCAGTCAGGACGTTTTAACCTATGTTCAACATTTAAAATCCTTTTTTCTGATTTAGAAACCAGGTTTGAGAATGCTTTGACTATGGTAATACCACAGTAGGCAATGAATTCCTTTGGTCACTTTGGAAAAAAATGCCCATTACAATAGGGACTGATCGTAATAAGCACTAACGAAGTTGGAAATGGATATTAGTAATTTTGGCCTTAAAAAATGCAAACCTATTTTTTGTCCCGAATTATGGAATATCGTGAGGACATTTTTAATCTCTATGCCTACTGAGAAGGAGCTTCAGTGCGGTTGCCAATCTCAAAAGAAAAACTTGACATTATTAACCGAAGAGATTTAAGGTTAAACCTGACAATATCGATACCAAAAGCTGAAACTTTGTTATTGCAGTGCTAGACTCATCCCTCCCTTTAAAATCATTCGTTTATTTATTTTATTTAACAGTTATTTTATGGATTAACTTTTAATTTAATTAATTAAAATGTGATTTTTGAATTTTAATCACTATACTTCATTACAGTTTGAAATTTAATTCATTTAAAGTAGTAGTACCAGCTGTCAAAAAGACATTTAAGTTGATAAATTTGCAAAAATTCAATATTAATTAAGCAGGGGTCTACCCCAAACCGAAAATCACGGCAAGGGGTTTATGAGACAAAAAAGTTTGGGAACCTCTGTTATATAGACCATTGATACTCAACCTGCGGCCCGTGGGCAGAATGTAGCCTGGTCATGGCCCTTTGCACTAAGAAATTCAATTATTTAAGAACAATGTACTAAAAATTAAGCGGGAAATTCTATCCCTGAGGCAATCAAACCTATCAATATTGCTATCAATTTGTTTTGATAGTAAAATAAAAAACAAAAGGCTTCGTCAGGGATGAAAAGAAATCGAAAGTACCCCATAACTCAGTAAAAAATGCACTAAAGTAAATATTTTTTATGTGTTTTTGATGTTAATATAGTACTAAAATAAAAGCTGAAAATAAGAGTTTAATATTTTAATCAAGTTTGCTTTGTCCAATGTTGCTTGGGTCTTATAGCAGCGTTTCACAAACTGTGGGGTGCGCCCCTCTAGGGGATCGTGATAACCCTGTAGTGACCTGTAGCCACCCCTTACATTCCTACCTTCCTGTATATCTGAAAACCCGGCTAGATGTGTAGGAGGAACTAAATGATCTAAAGACATTATTCCAATTCAAACTAATTTATTGATTCTTATCAGTATTTAAGAACAGACACAATACAATTCTAATTAAGGTATATAAACTAGGGTAGAGTGCAGAGGTGAGATATAAATACGGAGATAATATTACAGAATTTCAACTGAGTCTAAGACAGCTGAAACGCGCACATTTACAACTACGCCGCACACTAATAATCAGATTTTACTTAATCAAAATTACAGTACCTGATGTTTTAATGCTTCCGTTCCTTCACGGCGAATTTCAGGCACTATCTTTAACTGGATGAATTGACGATGACTCCACGCTCCGTAATATTTAATTTTACTTATTTTCAATCTTGAAATCCACTTCTCTTTGCGCACATCAAAACGTATCAACCTCGCTTAACTTGTCAACAACTACGGGTCGACCTCTCACTCTCTTCACTTTACTTTAATTAACTTGACTTCTCACTTCCTCTTACTTAGCTCTTTTGAACTCTCGAAAACCGAATTTATATAATATTTCCTATTTACATAAACCACGTTTGGCTTCTCGATGAAGGTTGGTTGAAATAAATAATTTGATTTAAAGAGAATAAGAAGAGATTAGTGAAAACCCGTATAGATCCGTTACAACCCTACGTGGGGGCGCGAGCATATCGAAAAGTCGAAAACAAAAGTTTGTTTTTAAAAAAATATTATTTTACTGAAAAGAAACAAAACAAGATACATTCTGACACATCTACACTGATACAATATACTTATAAATGTATCAGTACTGTTCAATGTATTTTATAATTAATTAATCAGTACTAAGTTAAGAACAGGCTTAATAATAACTAGTGACTTCCATAGGCTTGTCATATACAAAATTATATGCAAAATTTAATACTTATCTTGATAATTTATACGGTTTATAACTTAAGTCGTAATGTAGCTTTAATTTCATATTTCATTACTATTACATTCGATGCATTGTCATTGCACAAATGGGGCGCGATCAAAATTATGATTGAAAATTGGTTCGCAAACATTGAAAATTTGAGAAGCACTGGCTTATAGTGTATTTTTTTCCATTATCCTCATATTGAAACCGGCGTGAAATACCTATCATATGAATGTCACCCGGTGGGAAAAAAGGTTGAGTATCCCTGTTATAGACCTAGCCTCTGGACTGAAAAAGGACTGAGCTTGAATTTTTAAAACGAAAGCATAATCAATCTTTATCACCCTCGTTAATTCCTCTCCAGTCTACTCACAAAAGAAACATGCTTTCAGAGTTTCAAGTCTGTAAATCTAATAATACTATTTTTGTTGTCATAACCCCGCTTGGCTGTCGATTTCAATATGACCCGTATTTAGCGCATCTCTACTCAACAAAAGAATTATGCTTACCAAATATCAAGTCTGCACGTCTACTAGTTCAAATGCGAGAATTTTATTTTTATTTAAAGCGCTTCTTTAACCCCACTTGGGACTCGATTTCTATAAAACTCGCTCTTAACTCATCTCTACTTTACAAAAGAAACATGTTATCCAAATTTCAGGTTTAACAGTTCAGAAAGGGGAATTTTTATGTATAAACTCTCCTAGCCCTTCATAACCCCTTTGGAAATAAATTTCGCAAAAAGCCCGGTCTTAGCGGGTCTGTACTCAACGAAAGAGACAAGCATACTAAATTTTAAGTCTGTAACTCTTATAGTTCCGGAGATCTTGCAACGAATTAGTAAGTCGCTTTTCTCCTATATATATTGTTGCGTTGGTTGCGTAAGCTCCTGGATTTTATCCTATCAGTCCCAAAATAGTTCTTTAAGAGTGATGAAATTTACTGTAGATAGGCAATTCTTAAACTAAAAGATATAGCAACTAAATTCGCACAATAAATTCCAAAAGGATTGTACACCTTTTACAGCGTACAGACACAATTCTATCAATGTCTAAAAATATAAATACGTAATGATAAAGATTACCCGCAAGCAATTGCTCGATCGTACTAAGTGAAGTCTCTAACAACTGAAGTAACATTGGCTCAGTTTCGGCAAGCGACCGCAATTTATAGTTTCCATGGCTACTTTCCAGTGCTTTCTCGAAAAATCTGCTTGCGTCTTGGGTCATGGGGTTATAGACTTTTCCAGTAATTTCGAGCAACATCTATCTGGTCTCCAAGTTGACAACATGGTAGCCCAGTTGTAACGGGTCTATTCGTGAACCTGTAACTAATACTCTTGGGGTAAATTGATTTCTTTTTAACTGTCGTTCTATTGCAAACTTTCTCCCGAAGAAGAAGACTTGATTCATGCAAATGAGTGGTTCTATTTAAGCATTGGCCTTCAGAAACGCGAAGTTAGTCGAGAGCCAGTCGATAGTTAGTCGACGAGTCATTTCTGGATAGTCAATTATTGCTAATTGGCGAAGAAGTTATAAGATTTAGATTAATAATATCGATCGGATGTCGTATAGAAATTAAAGGAATTAAGGTGAAATATACCGTAGAAATTCAAAGTATGACTTAGAGTAAGTGAATTAGCTTATTCTAAAAACTAAGTATTCTTTAGCCGAGTGATTGCTCTTATAATTAGTAGTGGTGCGCTTCCTACCCTGAGTTGTCAGATTTAAACTAGAAAAAAATCTGTTTTTTAAGTAGTTATGGATGATCTTTGCTCGAACTCCCAAAGACTAATAATCTCAACGAGTTATTACAAAGTCGCCAAATTAAATCTTCAAAAATGATACCAATTTGGGTATTGCCAACATTTCACCAAGTTCCCATTGAAACGCCATTATAGTCTAAAGGACTACGTTGCGCGCGCTTGTGAATATTACAGTTTTTATCCTAAAACACACACAAATACAACAGAAAGTAATATAACGTGTTAATCAACCAAATACACTCATGGACAAAAAAATTATCACATCAAGAAATAATAGTGGGATCGTAACGAAACTTGGCATAAAGATACATGTCGAGGATATCAAATGATTAGAAATGCAGTATGATTGCGCATTACGTATAGCCGGTAGATGGCGTTTATCATCGTTCTCCGTGGCGTATAAAACAGGTAACCAAAGCTTGTTTGAGTGTGTTGAATCGTTTACAAAGGAAGCGCTGAGGTAGACATGTCTTTTCACCGTTTTCGAAGACAATATGAGCAGCTGTCGCAGTTTGAGAGAGAGAGGATCCTCGGCATGATGGAAGCTGGGTAATCAACTAGGCGAGTAGCTCGACAATTAGGTCGCTCTGATTGTGTTATGAAGAGGTTTTGGGACCAGCGGATCTGATAGATGTCATTTACACGAAGACCAGGTTTAGAACGCCCTCGACAGACCAGTCTTCGAGAAAACCACCACATCGGGAGAAATGCACGCGTACAGCCAACTGCTTCATCGGCCACCATCCAGGCACAGGTAGCACCTTCACTAAGAGCTCATGTGTCTTCTCGAACCATACAAAGGCACCTTGCTGAAGGACATTTGGGATCGCGGCGCCCATTACGTATGCTTCCCTTGACGCCCACCCATCGACGCCACCGTTTGGAGTGGTGTCGCGCACGAGGAAACTGGACTGCGGCGGAATGGAGTCTGGTCGTCTTTAGCGAAGAATCTAGTTTCAATCTCAGAAGTGATGACAATCGTGTTCGTGTAGGGAGACCTCGTGGTGAACGCCTCAATCCTGCATTTGCTTTACAGTGACACACCGCTCCCACAGCTGGTGTGATGGTATGGGGTGCCATTGCCTACAAAACACGGTCACCCCTATTATTGATCCGTGGTACCATGATAGCCCAGTGGTATGTCCATAACATCCTGCAACCACATGTGTTGCCACTCATACAACGGCTCCCAGGAGCCATTTTTCAACAAAACAATGCTCGGCCTCACACGGCAAGGGTGTCATAAGACTGCCTCCGCACTGTTACTACCCTTCCTTGGCTTGTCGATCCCCATATTTGTCTCCAATCAAGCATATCTGCTATCATTTGGGACGGCGAGTTGGGAATCCCACGAGTTTGAACGAATTAGAGGCAAGGTTACAGCAAATATGGAACCAAATGTATTAAGACATCATACAGAACTTGTATGCCTCGATGCCCAATCGTGTCGCATCATGCATTCGCGCTAGAGAGAGTTCAACAGGGTTTTAAATCCTCCGTTTTTTTGCCTTTTTCTCTGAAATAAATGATCCTTTTTCTTTGATTTTCTAATCATTTACAAATATCAAAGTAGTCATTACGTATGTAAAATTTCATTTCATTTTGACTACTCCTTCTTGGTATGCTAATTTTTTTGTCCATGAGTGTATAAATTATTTGCACTATTTTAAGATAAAATTAATCATTAATTACACAAAATTCGCAGTAATATGTATTGCTTTAAAAATATCGACATAACTCAAATCTTTCAATATATAGTTCGTAGTTTGCATTTACAATATTGTTGAGTGTGTCAGAAAATTCTTCTAAGCTGAATTAAAAACCGTTTTTAAGTGAGCATTGTTGTGGTGCTACACTCAATCGCCTTTTATCAATTGTGTGTGGGAAAGCTTTCAGACAAATGAAATTTAGATAATCCGAAATGCCGCATAAAATATGTATGAGCGCTGATGTTTGATATGTTTGTGCGCAACTCTTTCCTCTGCGGAAAAATTAGGAAAATTAATTTTGTGTTATTTTTTTTCAGGTAGAAGTACACTTTCTTAACCCCGTTGAGAAATTGGAAGCATGTACATGCTACTTGCATTTACGAGTTAATTTCCACTGTTTGAGTTAGTTTAATTCCTAATATATTTAAAAGAGCCCCGTGCATAAATGTTATGAAAATGTTTCAGAAACATTTATTTTCACATTATTTTTTTTAATTAATATACATTTGAGGTAAACTTTAATATTTTTAATGGGTTATTTTTACTCACATTCTAACTATATCTGGATCAAAACTTTGAAGGGTTTTTTCTCACATTTTATAACGCTCAGTTGAGTTGAAACTTTTTTGTACACGGTTGTTTTGGATGACAATACGGTAATTGAATTATAATTATTAAAAATTAAATAATTAAAGCTAATTATTTAAATAATTAAATTTTACTCATAATTCTAATTGTTTACAACTGGAAATAGTTGAATATTGAAACCAGCAAAATAAACAATCGCCTCTGCAAAATTAAACTATCAAAACTAATTCTTGAATATATTCAATTTGACTGAACATTCCCTTTTGCTATTATAAATTTAAGGAATAAAAAAAAAATTATGTAACGCAAAGAATGAAATTAGGAAGAAAACCCATGTTTAAAAAACTCGTTTTTTTACCGTTGTTATTGAGCTATATATTTCAAATCTTTTGCTTCGTAGTTTCCTTTACCATGACATATATTCAATAAGTGGGTTTGATCGCTTCTCTGAAACGTTTTTAGCGCGTTTTTCACGTAGTGGAACGAAGCGCTATTAGGACGCAAATTTCGTCTTCGTCCATATTTTGTCGTGCCTTTTTCTCAGCCAATAAGCAACCAATTGACCTCGGGTTTTCGGCATTGGGTCGCATTTGTGCCCTAGATGAGCCAAATCATATTTAAATTTTCCCATAGTTTTCCCGAATTGTCCTACAAACTTTCCTGAATTTCGCTAGTTTATAACAAAATTTTCTCAAATTTTACCTAGTTTTAAACAAAATCGTACCAAATTTTTCATAAAATATTTCAAATTTCCCCGAGTTTCCATGGAATTTTCCTATTTTCCTGAATATCTCGGGGATTTTACCAAATTTATCCCAAATTTTACTGAGTTTACACAAAATTTTCCCGAGTTTTCCTCAAAATTTCCCCCGAATTTTCACGAATTTTCCACAAAAATTTCCTGAGTTTTCCATAAAGTTTTCCCGAGTTTTCCACAAAATTTTCCCGAATTTTCCACAAAATTTTCCCAGAATTTTTTCTTTTCAGCTCAATAGTAGTACATTTAGAGGAGTGGTACAGTACTACTTTCTGTTGGTAAAAAGTTCATTAGTTGCATTACTGTAAAATACAACATGTGAAAAACGCGCTAAAATTACTTGGCCTTGCCATTGATTTATATCTTGTTTAAAATTCTAATATAAATAAAATTTCCAACATTAGTGTAAGAGAATCGCGGAAGGAAGATTAACTATATTCAAAACAAACTCTATTTATTCATAATTATCAACAACGACACAAATTCAGTAATCCAATTTAAGAAATGCACCATTTGATAAATATGGGAAACAATAGCGAGATAGACGAGATACTAGGAGAATTGACAATTTATCGGATCACTTACGTCCAGGCAATACACCTTCTAATTCAAATCGTTCTAATCCAAATTAACGCTTAATTGACCAAATCGTAAATTTTAATATTAATCAAATAAGCTACGAAGTTCTCTCGCCTAGCTTCACGCTAATCAATCCTTTAGCAGTCTAACCTCCTTCCCCTAACTCGAAAGTTTAATCTTTATATACAAGTCTTAATTTACATGACCACCTCTTCTTCGGTGGAAAGTTTTAAATAGAATAAATTTTAATGACCCATTATTCCCCAAGAGGACTATCAGTAGGAGAACGCGAATAGACCCTTTACACAATAAATGAATTCCATAAATTTACAAATTGTAACAAAATTAAAATAAAACTACATTCCAATTTAATTACTTATTTATGCTGATTTTTTTCTAAAATATAGGACGTTCCATTTGATTTCGAGTCCTAATTTTTGATTTATGAAAATCTAATTGATTGATATTGGTTAATAAAAAGTCGGTTAATATTGCTTTTAATTTAAAACGAATGATAATATAATTCAATTAGTTTTCTTATAATATTCAATAAGCGTTATAATTATAGTTCATTAATTATAATTTTAAAATGTAATATTTTTTTTTGAAATTTTAAGTTAATAATAACAATTAAATTAGTAATATTTATAATATTTACTCAACACCATACTTATTTTGAAAAAATTTACTTTCTTATAACTTATAATTTAAAAATGGAATATTGCTTATAATTTTAAGCGAATAATAATAATTCGGTTTGTATTATTTATAGTATCCAATGTACAGTATAATTGTTTGAGTAAAAAAAGAATTTTTTTTTAAAATTAAAAACTTATAATAGAATATTATTTATAATTTTAAGCGAATAACACTGATTCGGTTAGTATTATTTGTAATATTTAACACAAATGTTATAATCGTTTGGAAAAAAATAAATGTTCCGTTTAATATTGTTTAGCTTAAAAGCTTTAAATGGTACGTAATTACCAAACGATTTTTTTTATCTCGTAGAATAATTCTTAGCAGAAAGAAATAGAAATTTTTTAAGAACAATACAATGCGCCATTTTTTTATCGATACTTTTTTCTTCTTCTTTTCCTTGCGCATTTGGTTTCATTAGTTGATTAATACGGGTTTTTTTTTTGCATTCTTTAATTCTTTCTTTTTTAAAAAAAACAAACTCCTAACAAAGAAATTATCATTCAAGACGCGAAGTAACATATCCTTTAAATTTTAATGTAATAGCAGAGTAGCATCATTTGCTCACACTCAATTAAGAACAGACTGAACGCAGAGGCTCAGTTTGTGAATTTAATTAAATGTGAAGAACCAAGAGGATAGTATAACACTTCGCTCAAACCCTTGGAGACCCTCGCTCAAATCCTGCATATTCAACCACTTCTCGAATAATTCAAAGTTAAACAAATATCAAATCCATTTTGTAATCTTATGCTGAAAGTTTTTGAAACTGAGCGTTACTTCGTAATTTCAAAACAATTGCACTTAGTTGAAATAAAAGATATACACACACACGATTAAAGTAAATATTTATCATTAAGTACAGTTTACCTTGTTTCGTATTCCTAAGGAGTTTCCTAGATCTTGACACATTCACTTCTAAATTTATTCATAATTAAAAGGAGTTATTTAATTTGATTCGCATATTCAATCCAATTTCATGCGGATTCATTGGGCGAAAAATTATGTATTGAATTCGATGGAAAGATATACATTATATACAGGGTGTTGCCAAATTACACCGACAAATTCAGAGAGGTGATAGTAAGCAGCATGGGAACGGCAAATCACCATAGATCTTGGGGGTGGAAGCCACGTTTAGTTGGAGTGTAACGGGTCTTTTCGTATTCTTCTTACTAACAGTCCTCTTGGGGTAAAATGGGTCTTTAAAATTTATTCTATTGAAAGCCTTCCACCGAAGAAGAAGATGTGATTATGTAAATTAAGACTTGTATGTAAAGATTAAACTTTCGAGTTAAGAGAGAGAGAGGTTAGACTATACTAACAGATAACAGTGATTGATTAGCGTGAAGCTAGGCAAGAGAAGTTCGCTACTTATTTGATTAATATTAAGGTTGACGATTTGGTCAATTAAGTGTTAAATTTGGATTAGAATGAATTGAATGAGAAGATGTATTGCTTCGACGTAATTGATCCAATTTACTATTAATTCTCCTAGTACCTCATCTAACCCACGATTGCTTCACATATTTTAGTAATTGGTGCATTTCTTAGTTTAGGTTGTTGAATTGTGCCGTAATTGGGAATTGTTAATAAATAGAATTTGTATTGACTACGGCTACTCTTCCTTCCGACCCTCTCACACTGAGGGATGAAACGGGCAATCCTTTACAGGAGTAATTCGCAAAAACAGTTATGAAGAATGTTATGTCGAGTGGATTGGGCAATAAGACGTAAGAAATACATTTATTACAAGTAAAGTATGTTTACTATATGAATGCACACAATACATCGCAGCTCGAAGTCAGAAACGCAACAAGTAATTGTCACAAGAATTGATCGGAAGTTGCGGCAGCGTCGGTCAAAGCCCGACACCGACGAAGGATTGTCGGAAGCTTTCAAGCAAATCCGGTGTGCTGGCGATGTCAGCTGAAACGATGATAATTTGTGCCATGAGATATTTCACTACAGCCAATGGTGTCTCTTACACAAGAGATATTTCAGTTGGCCCCAGAGGAAGAAATGCAAGGAAATTAGGTCCGGGAAGCGTGGAATGTGGAGGTCCACCATGTCCAAGACACCCCGTGAGGTGTGTAGCATGGAGATGGCTACGCACCGCAATCGAAAAATGGGCTAATGCACCATCGTGCATGAACTACACATTCTGGTGGTCGTTACTCCTTACAGCAACTTCTGGAGAAGTGGAAAATTTGCATAGGTGCAGGTTTCTTCAACCTTACCCCGGCACTCCAAATCCCCAAAATCGTTGACATTCCCCTTATCTGGCTCACATCCTCCCGATGGCTATTATTATCGTGACACCACGCCAATGGGAGGACGTTCAGCCTCGACATATTTACCGTGAAACGGCCCTCTATGCACTACGGGTCTTCAGCAGTACTAGGTTTGAACTCATGACACGCCGGCCACGAGTCCGTTACCTTGACCATAAGCTACCGAAACCTACTTCACACCATGATAAATGCTATTTTGTAGTTCACATAAATAAAGGAAGTTTTTCGCCAGAGCTGATACAACTGCAAAGGGCGGATAAAGTAAGTCGCTCTGCATTAAAATAACCCCTGCAAGGTAGTTACATAAGAAATGGCTTATGTATTTGAAGTTTATATATAATTTTCGTCAGTTACTACTGCAAAAAAGACATGAAAATCTTGAATAGCTCTCTACAGGAAAAAAAATGTACGTATGGGTTTCAAAAAGACATTCAACGTTCCATCAGCACACCAATCCAGCATCGTAAAAATCTGTGTCAAGGTTGTATGACGGGGTTTTGAACTTCAGAATCGATTCTTAAATACTCACCTCCCAAGTGTTTCTTTAAAGATCCCAAGGGATGGAAATCACTTGATGCGAGGTGGAGAGTTTAAGAAGGGTGGCCCAATACCTCCCACCGAAAAACTCTCTTTCTTCATCACGCACATCTGCCCGGCCTTTTCCAAATTCCATGCACCCAAACCACACCTGTTTTCATGACATAACATTTGTGCCGTACACCTCTACCAGTTGTCGATTAATTTTAACTGGATAATTTTTCTTTAAACTCAAAAGCCGTGTTACACTTCTTATTTCAATCGGAGACCATGTTACCGTCAACGCAGCTATCTTCTAACTGATATTTTGTCATCTTACAGGAGAACCAGCTCCATCCACCGGCACCGTTTGAATGCTGTGATCGTCTTCGTTATCTTTAGAGAGATTTTTATTCGCACTAATTTGCCGTGTAATTTGCACACCCGTCAGAGCACTTTTTGAAACACCTATGTATATTCTGAGTGAGAAATATGGGTAAAAAATATGTATTTTATAGGGGATGACATTTCGCGTCCCTTCTCTTCTTAATATTTTTCTGCTCTCCTTTTCTATCGAATTTGAATTTGGATCCTTTGCATTATTTTACCTCTTCAGGACATTTTTCATACATCTACGCCGATTGCTTACTGAACCCGAAAAGATACGGTTTGTACTGTAACAACATTATGAAAAATGGATTTTGTGGGTTCGAAGTTATTGTCAACCAAAAAGGTCATGCGGAACAAGGGAAATTATTGCAATTAAGTTCAGCGGGGTTTCTTCAATTTTTATTTTTGTGGGTGTTGTGACGTTTTACGATTTGTTGAGGCCTCTCACCCCTACGCAAAAGTAGGTTCAACCTGCCACCCTTTTAAAAAACAGCATATATAAACATTGCATTCCTTGTCAAATATTTGTACAAATGGTAACCCGTAACAAATGAGCGTGATTCATAATCTTACAAACCAAGGCCATAAATGACTGCCGCATTTCAACTAAATGAGTAATGATGGTGTATGGTGTTAGGCCTAGACCTAGATACTGGTGACGGATATGATTATAAAGCCCCCCCCCCGAGAACTATTGGTAATGGACCTCAGAAATTTGAATCTCGGTGAAGGGACTAGAACGACGCCTTGTAATGGGTTTATCCGCGAGCCTCTTACTAATCCTCTTGGAGAAAACTGTTTCTTTTAAATATTGTTTCATTGAAAACTTTCTCCCAAAGAAGACAAGGTTTATGCAAATGAAGGATGGTATTTAAGCATTAACTTTTAGGTACGTGAAGTTAGTGATTAGAAGTTAACAGTTAGGGATTAGCGAAAAATAGTTGAGAAGTAGTCGAAAGCTACTCGACTATTAGTTGTTGAATAATTAACGATGAATTGAATATTTAGTCAATAAGTTGGATTGGATTAATTACGACTTGAGGTCGAGTAGCTGAGGACGGAATTATGGTAATTAAGATCGTAGATTACCAGAGCGTTCTAAGATTAAGTTAATTGAATTATAATTAAACTTTAAGTATCCTTTCTACTGTGCTTTTGCTCCTATACTTAATAGAAGTGTGCCTAGGTTGTTAAAATTAAGTGAAAGAATAATAAATTATAAGTTATTCTGTTAATAGCTGATCTTTTTTCTAACCCCCAAATACCGATAAACGTGACAGTACGTTTATCACAATCTGAGCTAGCAGACCCCTCCCCTTTGTTTTCCAGACTACTACACCACTCCAATGGAAGGACTTTGAGCTTGACAGATTTTACATGCATCAACCTCCTCTACACCGGGGGTATTTAGTGACAACAGGACTGAAACCCACGGCACGCCGGCCTCAAGTTCGAGACCATAATCACTAGGCTACCGTGACCATTATATGCATATAAAGTAGGTGAATAAGAAAAGGCATCCGTTGTAGTGACTGGTACCATTGAAAACTCATCGTGTGGATGGGTTGATGCACGTTAAATCTGTCCTAGCTCACCCCTCCCGTTGACGTTTTAGGGAAGTCTGGAGAGGGAGTGCCAGTTCAAGTAACGTCCTTGACCCTGGTTCAAAATTGCAAGGTCCATCGCTAATAGCCTTTGTGTTGCTTCAGGGTACAACGTAAATAAAAATAAAACCATTATAACTACAGTTTGACTATGAAGAGATATTTGGTCTTAATTTTATGAACTGGAATTTCGAGGGAGTGGAGAAGCCATGAAACAAAAAAAAAAGTTTAAGTTCTTTTATTCTTGAGCATTATTAATTCAAACAAGCCAATAGCTTTACGAGTTAAAATAGAACTGAAATTGTATTGTGTATGTTCCGTTGAAACATTCTTAGATACACATAAACGAAATGAAACTCGTCCCAACTCAACTCTCCTTGAAAAGAACCTCCCCTTCCATTTTCGTCATCTGAAAAATCCCAATTCCACCGCAAACAGCGGATAAGGGTTTCGTGTATAAATATATCAACTTCCCTTCGAGTCCATTGCAGTAGATACGCCCACAACCATCAACAAAAGTAGTCGCTGGTGCGGCGGTGGAGATAATAAATTAGTTGAGATATATTTTGTCACTGGCATTCTAGTCCTTTTATGCTGATAAATTAGGTCAGACCATAATAAATGAAAAACTCCCACTACCACAATTAAAGCTGGATGGAAAAGACTCTATTTTCCCCTTCAAGACGAAGAAAGCGAAAAAAATGACTTCAAAGAAAGTGGAGCACGACTTTTATTGGCTTGTTGTTGCCACCTAGTAGATTAAATTAAAAATTATTCTCCTTTTTTTTTTTCCTGCGATGAAGATGATGTGTATCGTTGTGACAGAAAAATCGATATTTTTTTAGGTACTCCGTGTAAGGTTTTTGTCGTTCTTTTTAATCTTCATAATGATGCTTGTCGTGTAGGGAGTTAATTTGAGTGGAATTAGCACCCTGCACTGGGTTCTAATGAGGAATTTTCTTACAAAAATTCGTGATGGAAGTGAAGATTGATTGAAAGCTCACAGACTTTTGACTGGCTTTATTCTTTGGTTTGGATTAATATCGCAGAAGAAGCAACAATTGATTACTGGCAACGGACCTCATAATTTTAAATTCTGGTAAGTAATGAAAACCTGGATTTGTTGATTTACGGGGACTGGCTACGTTCGAAACCGTGATTTTGAAAGAAAAAACGTATAAAGGGGAAATTTTTTGATATATTTAATGTCAATTGAATTGGAATATACATTTAAAAGGGATTTACAAATATTATTATAATAAGTAATTAATTAAATGCAATTTTTTTGGCACAAAAGGAAAAAAGAATTATATATTTTCAAAGCATTATCCTTTCATGAAAAATGCTTGTATCTCAATAATATATTCCGCCTATATATAGGTAGCAGTGGCGCACACAAGAGGGGTCCTTTGATACTTTTTCGATTGATTACAATCCTATGTATATATAGTACGTAAAATGTTAACTAAGTACTTGTTATAAAAATTAATTTCATCAATTATTGCTAATTATTCATTCACTAATTAATTTTTTTACTGTTTTTTGTTCCCAAAAATCGACAAAATCGAAAGAATATGTTCGAGCATGGTACAAGAATAGTGGACTCTCGACCCTGGATTCCCCCCCCCCTTGAAAAATCCTGTGTGTGATACTGATAAGTAGGACTTTTATACCAAAAATCTCAACTAAATTTTTTGAAATATATAATTTAGAAGTGGATTCTCATTCATATTTTACTATATCAGAGCAGATAAATTTTAACAAAAAAAAAAAAAATCCGTTATAATTTCAGTCTATAGTAACTCTAAAAATTTTGCGAATTTTTTTCAAAAATTTTAGATCAACCCCAGTTTATAGAAGTCCGTAGTATATCTTGGCAAAATATTATTTTTATAGAAGCATTTTTCGTAAAAGAAGGATGTTTTGAAACTTTGTAATTCTTTCTTCATTTTTTGCCAAGAAATTGCATTTAAATATTTTTATTCCTTTCATAATATTCGCAAACCCCTTTTATATGTAACGCCGATTCTCGCTAATTCAAACCTTCGGTAATACGAACCTCTCGCTAATTCGAAGTATATGCTCAGCCCCTAGAAAAACTCTTGATATTTCGAACTAAACAATACGTTTTGGTAAACTCAGTATTTTGAAGTAAAATCTGTGACTGGCGATCTGTGACACGCGATAATTCGAAGTGATCTAATAAAACTCTCGACAGTTCAAACACTTACTATCATGTTGAGTCCTGTAGCAAAGAGGTTGGAGCTTACATGTTCTGTGCTGTATCGTCTCTGCTTGTCTCCCCTGTAACGTAGCCCCTTTGATGACCGCCGGAGTTGACTCTGATAACTCTGACAGAAGCTAAAGTGTGACACTAAGCAAACTATGCAACTTTTTCCTTCAAAATCATGTTGATGCGAACGTTTTTCAAGCTTCATTTATTCTAGAATAATCTAAAGACCCAAAGTTAGATTGAATGTCCTAAAACAAAAAAGATAAATTTTTTTCGTCAAAAAAATTAATTATGTATAGTATGAATTTTTAATAGTTGTTTTTAATACATAAATGTATACTTTTAGTGCATGACTTTTAACTTCTGTATAATATTTATACTGTATGATATTAACTATTTAAAAATACTTTAAAATAATTTTATACAAATGTATAATTATTGTTTTATTACATAGTTTCAAACTTAAATGTTTTAGAAAAAAATTTCTCTTCGTGTATTTTGAAAATTTTTTTCTACCTTTTTGATAATTCGAAGTTTTTTATTGGTCCCTTCAACTTCAAATTATCGAGAGTCGACTGCATATTCTAATTCAGCTGACACTAAATATCCAAAAATTATTCATTTACATGCTTTTTTTCATGGTTCCGAACGAAGTCGTCTTTAAAATGTACCACCGAATACTTGAAACATTATCGCTGCAGTGTTGTAAAGTTAAAAAATATCAAACTCAATAAAAATACAAGTTATTGGACTTGTAGTTACAAAAGTATCGATTGGATAGTCGAAACTAATATATAACTGTCGTAAATAAATAATTATTTTCCTTCAAATAAATAAAACGAAGTTTCTAGTAGAATATATTAAAAGCAATAAATAATCTATGAATTGTTATTTATAGTTTGAAAATTTGCGGATTTTCGTTGCACGTGCGCATGCGTTGACTGTGTTCTTGGAAATTGATTAAAAGTAAAGAAATTCAGAACTGAAGAAATTTATTACCCAAGCTTTTGAATCAAATAAAAATCAAAAAGCTGCTTAAAACAAAACTGTAATCAAATAAAATGGCGGTTTTTTGAAAACAGATAAAAGAAAAACTAGATTAAATATTAATTTTAATCTTTTTTTTCCCTTGCAAATTATACAAGTACTGTTACCATTTATGGAGAACAACATTACGAAACGAGATGTAATATATTACAAGGCAATTCTGCGAACCATAAAAAAGAATAAGGGTAAGATTGTGCCGGATCTATACGCGGCTCTACTAATCCCTTCATGACACTGTTAGCAAAATATTTATTTCAACCAACTTTCGCCGAGTAAGGAAGCGTGATTATGCAAATGAAGTATATTATATAAATTCTGTATTCGCGCGTTAGCGGGATGTTAGCAAAGAGTTGGCGAGTTAGTTTGTTAGTTGAAGAGGGAAGGATCGTGGAATTATTAAGAGATTTTGGAGTTTGTCCATGAAAAGGATTACTGAGAGGTGATCCAACGACAGTGATTAAATCCAGATAAAGATCTCCTGCAAGATTCATCTGCTTCATAAAAGTACAGGTATCGTGAGCCTTGTTTAATTAGAAGTTAGCTTATTAGTGTGCGACGTAGTTTATATTGAGCGTGTTTAAACTATCGTGGATTCAGTTGAGGGTCCGTAGTATTATCCCCGTGTTATTGAATCTCGCCCCTGCGCTGTACTTTATGATCAATTATATTAAATAGATTGGGATTTTGTCTGATTGATATTTGGTAACAATAAAATAGTTAGTGTGAAATCATTTCTGGTGATCATTCAGTTTTTCCCACACACCTAGTCGGATCTGCGGGTAGACAAGGGGTTTCAGATGGAACCAGGAACCGGCCGGCATTACAAGATGTTATATAAGTATAATTACTGACTCAGAAAATTAATGTTAAAGATTTTACACGTGGCATTTTGGGGGGGAAAGCTAATAGCTAAATTAATTACAGATTAAATTACATGTTAATTTCTTCTTATTCTAAATAAGAATTTTTACTTTCAAAAAAAAAGTTTGATTTTCTATTTTTACTTCTTTAATTTAGCTAATTTTTCAATCATTTTCCTCTTTACTATAAATGTGAATGCATATTTGATTATGGTTTATTAGAACAAACACATCACAAATATTGAATCGACTAACACTAAAAGCTAAGTGATAAATTGCTTAGGTAAAACAAAATTTACAATGGGAGGAAATCTTTGTTTATTATTTTCATTTATTTGATTATTGTGAAATGACCACTAATTTTTGAAAAATTGTATCGGTAATATAAATTAATGCATATTGCCCTTTCTCGCTTGTCACTGAATTCGAAAAGCTTCCAAAATATCAAAAGGTATAAAATTTAATTAAAAAAGAGAATAAGAATCGATGCTTCTCACGGTTTCATATATAGAGCAACATAAAATTAAAACAACTTGTTAACATTATGATAAAAGCCTCCAACTAGGTTCGAAGATCGATTTTTCAAAAATACATTTTCAGAAGAATTTTATTGTTTTGAAGAACGTAAATAAATTTATAAAGTCGCAATAATTAGATAAATAAGATGTGTTTCACCTTGTTTTTGAAAAAAAAATATTATTTTTATAAAATTTTCAGTGTTAAGTAAAACAGCATAAATAAAAATGCATTAGACGCAATGTAATTTTAATTTCATGGAGATACTTCTTGAGCCAGACGGCTGGGTGGCGTGGTTGGATTGTCGCTGGCTTTCTGTACCTAAGGTTGCGGGTTCGACCCGGTGGATTTTCATGATGCACAAAATCGACAGCGGCCATGTCGTATGATAACACGGCATGTAAAATATCCCTGGAGTGTCTGTTTGGCTTGGGTTCTCTCGGAAAAATTAAATCCTAGTACAGGTTTGCATCGCCATTGCTCAGGTGCCCCCTTTACGGGGGAAACTGGGCGTTAAAATTACCTGCGGTGACTGGTATCCGCCTATATGGTGACACACTAAAAAGAGATACCTGATTCTGTAGAATGTACTAGGTCTGTAATGGTAAAACTCCAATCCGCAGCCCATTAGGGGAAAAACTTGAGCCATCTGAAGTATCACAAACCGCAGAGAAAAAAAATATTTTAAGAAATAAATATTTTATAAGCATTCACAAATTTGACGTTAAGGATTTTTCATCGAAATAATTAATGTTCTAAGCTAAAAATGGCGGCAAAATATGGCTAAATGTAACTGTAACCAGTGGCTTGTTACACTCATAACATAAATGTTAAATTTTATTAGATTTTTTTGGAGGTATCCCATTTTTCGTGCACAAATTATTATGAAAATTTCATTCTTCAAAAAACACATTTAAAAAAAAATATTTTTATAAGTTTTATAAAGTGAATATTAGAAAAAACATTTAAAGTTCTACAGTTTTTTTTTATTCCATCTTCTTTTTCAATGCTTATATTTCTTCTTCTTTTTTTTATGACCTTAACATCAGACCTAACTTTTTCTAATGACCGAAAAAACACCTTTTCAATCTAGTCGGATACCTTAAAAATATATGCATTTTGCATTTTATTGCAAAAAGGAACAAAATTTTCGCAACGTGTGGAGAAATCATATCAGTGTGTTTTTAATGTTTTCCCCCAATTCCTACACTTTAGCTCACTCTCTCTATATATTTATCTTGTTTAAATTTTTAATCGTTAATAAAATACCTTCTATTCATCCAATCAATTTCAAATAAATATTTTTAAACTTGTAGTGGATGACACTTGATGTTTATACAGTTTTTTCAAATATTTATTAATTAAATTAAATTAATTACTGGTTTTCGACGCCAACTTAAATTCTTCTCCATTGTTGTAACAACGTAACTGTTAAAACAATAACAAAAGTTGGCGTCGAAAACTGGTTTATCAGCCAAACTAGCCAAACCGGTGTGCATTGTTACAACAATGCAGACAAATTATGCTCTTTTTTCAATTCCTTCTAGTTTATTTCACATATATATATATATTCTTGTGTTCAAATTTTCAATCGTTAATAAAATACTTTCTAATCATCCATTCAAAGTAGGAATTGACTTGTTCCAAATTAATTAATCTACATTTCCAAAAAGATTGAAAATAATTTTATTTTTTACATATGTTATAATAAATTTTTATAATTTCCAAATATACAAATTATTCCAGCCAATTTTGTCTAGTTTTCTCTTCTAATTTTGCTGAATTTCGTCAAGAATTCAGGTTCATAATTCAACTTCGGAACTATAATTTTGAAAAAGCATTTAAATGGATAATTTTTTTTATATTTAGTGTCAATTGAATTAGAATATACATAAAAATTGTTTTAATAGTATTATTAAAGAAAAAAATTATTTAAATACAATTTTGTGGAAAAAACTTAAGAAAGAGTGATATATTTTCGAAACGTTCTCCTTTCATGAAAAATGCCTCTATGAGCATAATGATAATATTCTCCCCATGCAATAGCTAGGACTTCTATAACAGGTCTAGAATAAAAGTTTGGAAAAATTCACTTTATTTTCAGAGCTATGATAAATTGAAATAATGATTGTGTTTTTTTATTAAAATTTCTCAACTCTGATGCATTAAAATAGGAATAAATCCACTTCCAAATTATTATTTCAAAAATCCTAGTTCGGTCTTTGTATAGAAATTCTAGCCGTACGACAAAATATTATTATTACAAAAGCATTTTTCATAAAAGGAGAACGTTTCTTCATTTTTTTTCCAAAAATTGCATTTAAATATTTTTTTACAATAATATTCCTAAAAAATTTTTTAAATATTCTAATTCAATTGAGACTAAATATCAAAAACATTCATTCGTGCTTTTTTTTTTAAAATACGTTTTCAAACGTAGTCTCATCACCTTAAACCAAGAAACAAGCAATTTATTATGTCCATACACTTCAGTTCTCTATTTTATATTTACAAAAAAAAAAAATCTTCCAAACGATTTTTTCGAAAGCCATAAATATATGATTCACATTCCGTTCGCTTCTCCCTTTTCCATCCCTACAAAATAAGATTCCAATTTCGTCACATTTGATTCTCAAATCCCGAATCTCTTCCAGTTTGGCACCCTTCCCCGTCTCTTTCGAACTTCCCCCTACTACACCCCCCAAACAACCGAAGAAACACCAAACGCTTATTTATATTTTCTTTTTAGGGGGCTTAAATTTTATGTTTAAGGTCGTAAAAAAAAGTCGAGGAAGTTTCATTAACTCTACCTTTTCAAAAAGGATAAAAGAAAAAAAGGGAAAAATGGGAGAACAGTTGCCCTAAATACACGCACACGACTCGGAATCTCTTTCCGGGCGGGTTATTTCCTAGAGGGAAGCCATTCAAAACGCAGAAAATGGCCCTTTACGGCTTTATGTTTCTTATCTATTTTACACAAGCCCGCCATTTAATAGCGTTCCCGCGCTAGCCTTTATTCCTTGTTCTTTTTTTTTTCTGTTCGCCCCTTAGGTATGTGTATATATATATATGAGTGTGGCATACGTCTGGCAAACCTAATTTTCGCTACCCATCGGGGATGTAGGGGGGGGGGTCCTTTGCCGGAAGTCTCAGACGATCATCTTTGCCACCCCGCCCACAGAACCTACCTTTTACAACTACCAGTGGAGAATGCGTAAGTGATATTGGGATCGATTGCTTGGTCCCGGAGGAGGGAGGGGAGGGTCGAAAGTAAGGTAGAAGGCATGTAAATGACAACAGCGAAGGCAAAGGAATGGGAAACCCAAAATATTCTTTTCTCCCCTTTACCTTTTCTGTTCCATTCCCTCCTCCCTCTCTTTCCTGGTGGTGGGTGGACGGAGGAAAGAACGAGATAACCTGTGGAATAAGAAAAGAGGAGAGAGATGGGGTCGTCATGACAACCTGGCACCGTGCCAGCGCAAGGGGGTGAGCACGGGAGATCGATGCCCCTCCAAGATGGCCGTGTCCGTCTGTCCTGAGCGCGTCTGCTGCCATCGGAGGCATTCCAGAGAGGGTGGAGGAAGGATTCTCAGCATCCCTTCCATCTTTCCTCCTTCTTCCTGGGATCTAGAAGATGACCCCCCTCAAAGTCCACTCCAATGAAGAATCGGAGAAAGAGTTCCAAAAAAGTGAGTGATTTATACTTCGGCACCCACTTTCATCTCCACCCCTTTTTCTAGTTCTCTTCGATCATTTCCGGAGCATCCTTCCAGATACAGCTTTCCACCCTCGTATATCAAGGGGTCTGTTTTCTCTTTTTGTTATTTTTTTTTGTTTTTCATTTTCCCTCTATTTTGGAAGGCTCTTCTTTGTTCTTTGTGTCTATGTGTGTGTGTCCTTATGTACACTCAAATACCCTTAATGTAGTTATTACACTGTGATGCATGGTTAGCAAACTGTTGCAGTCCAGATGAAATAAGCCTGTATTATAGTGCTGTGGAATAGGGTAGGGTTAGCTCGTTCTGATTCTTCAAATGTATGTATTGTATTATAAGTAACTTATTCAGATTTTAATTAATTGATGTATTTCCTTACAATTTCATACATTATACTCATTGATAAAAAATTTAAAATATTAAATAATTATTTTTAAAAAAAATTACGAGATAGATTAATATAAGAATCAATAATGTGCAATACACTCTATTAAAAAGAATTTTTTTTAATTAAAAATTTTCATCCGGTAGTTTGTATAAAATATGCTTCGCAAATATTTAGGGGGAAAAAACAATATTTGTAAAAGGTTTTTTTACACAAGAGATGTATTTAAGATTTTTATAAAAAAAAATGGCTCATAAATTTTGAATGCTTTAGATTCACTAATTTTATTTTTAGTATTTTAATTTCCTTTCTTTACTACACTTTCATTCTTTTTTGTTTTCAATATAATTAATTTTACTTATAAAATTGAATAAAATAGTGCTTTTGTACATTACTTTCCATCTTAAATCGCTGCATTTATCAGGCTTAATACATTTTTCATATGAAATAAGATAATCAAATCATACTTCTAATTAAATAATTCAAAGCTGTGTTTTTATCAACAATACTTATTTTTATATTTATAGTAGCTTTCTTTGCTTCTTTTCTCAATGAACGAATACATTTTCGAAAAAATAACTATTAAATTTAAAATATTTAAATATTATAAACATTATGATCTACTATATTATAAAAGATTATAAAATCTTATTCAGATGTTTCCCTTTCTTTTTTTTTGTTCTAAATTAATTTTATTCATTGTCTTATTTTGGATAAACATATTTTTCATCCACACGACATTGTGAGATATATAAATTAGTAATTAATATTCTACTTTGTGTCTTGATATTTATTTCAAGCAAAATTTGATTATAATTTTAAATTAATTTTGTCAAAATATGGTTATTTTTTTTAAATCAAAGCCCATACTAGTAACTGAAACTGTTTATGAGTTTTATAAAAACCTCACATATTTAAATCCCGTTTTAATAACTTATTAAATGCCTTGAATCTGTAGATTATAATTTGCTTTAAAATGTACTTTATGTGTATAATAAAAGTGCAAATTTCATTTAGAACTTTCAGGAAGATCAGAAAGGAAGTATAAATTTTCCTGTTTAAACCTTAAAAATTAAATATTAAAATGAAAAGAATTATTTTTGCATATATATAAAATCATAAAAATGCTTTGGAATTAAACAATTTTTTTCGCATGTTTTTAGTTTAAATCAATTTTTAAAAAAATAAGTTCTCTTTCTAATTAACTATAAGAGAATTAGAGATAAATTTTAGAATTGGGATATGAGAATTAACCAAATGATTAAAAAGAGCCAAGGCCCTGCTTTAGTTTAATGATTGAATTGCATAAGATTTCCTAATTGAATCATAAAAAATATAATGCAACTTAAATCAAATATCTATATCTTTACTTTAAATTTTGTTGAATAGAAAAAATTCGTGATTTTTTTTAGAAATTAACTTAGAGCATTTACAGGTTTAATTTCTCTTAAAAAGATTATGAATTACATTTACAAGAACACATCTTTTCAATTTTCAATCAATCTAACGATTTTGCATGAATACAATATTGTACCAATTTCTTTTTTTGGCTGTATTTAATTTCTCATCGAAATTTGTTTTTCCGAATTCCTTAAAACATAATTTCATATTTAAAAAAATATCTTTAATTTTCTTAAAAATTATTTTTTTTTACATTTAAATTAACCATACAGCTGTTTTATGCTCACATAATCTTTTTATTCAAATTTTACTAATCATTTTTCTAATTTTAATCAATACAAATATCTTTTTGTGATGCTATTGCTCTGGATGAAAGTAGTTTAAATGGAGTTTTTTTTTTAAAAAATTGAGCTTAATATACTTCTCAGTTCACTTCTCTCATCTTCTTTGCACCTGTTGAGCAAAAAAAGGCGTAGCATTATCGATTGACAACTGAAGAAACTTTTTAAGACTTTTAGAAATCAGCTCAAGACAAGATGTTACAACACCAATTAGCAGTTAAAATACAATTCGATTAAGTTTTTTTTAATCCACATCGGAAATCAAACGATTATCTAGACCTTTTAATTGCCGAATAAAAAGGTAATGTTAAGACCTAAATTAAAAATAAAGAAATTCAAACTAATTTCAACCTGGACCTTGCATAGTTTAGACTTTAAAAAAATTATCTTGCAAAAATTAAATTACGCTAATAATTAGGTTTCTAGGTTTTGATGGAAGATCATATAAATGTTGACCTTTGGAGTGCTCTACTTTTATGCTTCATTGCATTCCCGGGGCGGTGCCTGGACACGCGGGGGTGCTCCATTACTTAAGGGTTAGGGAGAGTAATTATTGCACAACTGGGCATGCGCATGCAATCGGACAATGCAAACTTGAAAGAAGTTCCAAAATATTTTTATGCATATAGCTAACTTAAAACATCTTAACGGATAAAAATAATACGTTTATTCTGGATTAAAATAGCTGAGATGTGAATCTTTAAGCGTAAATTCCGTGCAGAATGCTTTACGCGCGGCCGCGTCAATGGCAGAGTGAGCATGGTGCTCTTTCATCAGAATATTAAAAGAAACTGATTTTTTTTTTATTTTAAAGCATTGAAATTCTTCTCAACTTTTCTGATTAATTGTTCTGTTAGAGATTTATAAATTAGACCCTAAAATATCAGTAAAAGGGAGGCTAACTGGTCCAAAAAAATCTAAGTAGTTTCTTTTGTATTAGGCTTAATTTTCTGCTATCTTCATCAATTGTCCTTTCATCTTCAACAAGTTGTATTATTTGCACAGGCTCTCTGATTCATTAATTTACTAAAATATTAGTTACTACTGTTCAAAAATATATCTGCTCTTTGATTTTTGAAAAGATCCATATCTCCAGTACTTAAAGCACTTTTTATCAGGAATCCTATATTATTTGCATGTGCTAGAAACTACGCATTTGTCAAGATTCATAATGATGTTTACAAATATCTTAAGAAAATCAATCAATTTTTTTAATTTTGGTAATCTAAAAAAAAAATCAAATCTCTTTATTCCCTACATATCCAAATACCAGTGCTATAAATTAGCTTATTGAGTAATTCTGTTTAAATTGTTCTGTTTGCAGATATTATTTGTATATTTCAAAATTAACTACGTTCAACTGTTTTGCTAGCATAGCGACATAAATTGAATGGAGGGAATGACAGTTATTCAGATACTTTGAGTTTAATTCATATTTTCAGCCTCATTTTCAATTAATCACAATTATTGTTCTGAATTTTCCTTTTTACTGATATGAAAATATTTCAATATGTATTCATCAAATGGCTAAAAATTGAAAATAACCGTTTGAAGCCATCAGAAAAACGTCTAAAAAGTATGAACTACAGGAGGTACATTAGCTAAAGAATACGCATGCGCAATGATCCAATAATTACTCCCCCCAGTACTCAACAGGTTGTCTGGACGAGTGCATTCTCCGGGTGGGATGCCAGGGAGGAGCGAGAGGTCATCGATCGTCCCTTCGACTGCAGGCACACGCATGCGCAGCCCGAGGATGCGGTAACCGCGATGCCGGACATTTCCCGCCCGCTCTTCTTGCTCCCGGATGATTCTTGTTCCAGAGAGGTAAAAAAAGGCTGAAAGGGGTAAGGGGATGTCCAGGGAGGGACAGGGCATGTGCCCCCCTCGTACCCGAAAAGAGGACCCCGTGGAACAAAGGGGGCATCAGTTCCTTCCATCACCCCCCTGGCTCTTTTCCGGAGTGAGGCGTCCAAGATGGCGTCCGGGAGAGCTCTTCCGGGATGGAACCGACTCTGAGGAAAGGAATCCGGGCGAGTTCCGGTCGTAATTGCGTCGGAAAGGAATTCCGGTGGCTCGAGTGACGTAAAGGTGCAGGACATTTCCCCCACCAATGGGCAAGAGAGCTGGACACACCTGGATCGAGAAGAGGTTTGAGAATATCGAATCCAGGTAAGACTGATGCCCCTTCTGTGCAATGTCTGGAGACTCCATTGTAGGCCGAGTCTCTTGGCTTGTGTGAGATTTTAATTTTTATTTCTCCTTATTGCTCTGAAACTTTTTCTGTATTTGACCTGCCGAGTTGAATGGTTTGTTGCTGTCTGACTACGTTTTCACCAAAATTTCCGCAGGTACGTCTTGGCTTACTTGTTTGGATGGTAAAATAAAAAGCTTCGCCTTTTTTGTTAATAATTCGTTTGTGGCTGCATTTATTTGCCATATTTTTATTCGTGGATTTGTGAGATATATGCTGAACACATTTTTAGCATAATTTTCTTTTAATAAGTATAATATCCTCTCATTCATTTTAATAAGTTATTCTATAGTTTACTGTTACGTCTAATTCGTAATTCGAAAAATATAAATTTTTGTAACGAATAAGTATTAAAAATATTTATAAGAGATTTGAGAATTATATTATTTATGAAAGCATATTATTTATATGGATATGCATGCATGAAATGTACAGTTTTTTTTCATTATTATATGCATTGATATTAGTGATGTAATTTATTTAAATTGAATAATTTATTTACAGCTGTTTTCGTAGACACTAATCCGTTCCATTCTCATTAGTCAATGAAGAATTATTTTTAGAGAAGGAGTGTGTAAGAATATTTTTTTTTATTTTTATTTTTTTAAATTTACATTTTATCTATCTTATTTTAAATTCATTCATCAAAATTCTATCCTTAAAAATAAAATAAAAATCTGCTAAGTCTATTATTTGACTATCGTAAGTCGAATGAGCAAATCCAACGAGCAAACTGAAACCGATGACGATTAAAATATTTAAAAATCGCCATTCTTTTTGTCGTCTGGTATGGAAATCGAGCTTCGAAGAGAATCGTCGAAAAATGGCGTCAAGACTTCTTCGTTCGCAGGAGGAGGAAGGGAGTGCTCAGGAATCTCCCGACACCAAGAATCGATATTTCTGCTTTCGGAACATCCCCCCATTTTCGAAAACGCTCTCGTATCTTCTTTCTGCTCTTTCATCCCCCTCTATTCTTTCTTTTTTTATTCTATTACAAAAGAACGCGGTGGAAACTTTGCATCATGGGATCGTTTTGGTCCCAAGCCTCATCATTTTATGCAACAGAACGTTTCACAGTTGAATCGTTAAGCCTAAAATATTGTTACAGATGGTTTTTGTTACCTTAGGTACATTATTTTACCATTTTCCCTAGTAAAGAAGGAAATTTCTTTTATCTAAAAGCCGTATTTGGTATTTTATATCAACTTCTGAAATTGAATAGAATATGAAATATTCCTTTTAAAAAAAAGAGTAAATTTACAAGTAGAAGCTTTAAGATTTAAAATCAGATCTTTTAAAAAACACTTTATACGTTTTCAAACAGCCTGATCTTAATAACTTGTCCTTGTATGTTTTCTGGTTTTATTTAATTAAAATTAAGCATAAATTGTTGAAACCTTCTAATAAACTAATGATAAAATAAAATATGAAAACTTAAAAAAAAAAGGACTTTTAGAATCTTAATCCTTGCATGTATATTTTAGAATTTCAGTTGTTTAAAAATTTCCTAGTTGTCAATTTCACTTTATTTACCTGTATATTTGCTAAATGAATAGATTTCACTTTTTTAAAAAATTTTATGTTACTAACTGTATGAATAGTAAAAAGAAATCCTAAACTTATGGAGAATTAAAGTTATTTTACAGAATCTGTCTGCTTTACCACAGCCATTTTATTTTTCTTTAACTTACAGGGGGAAAATAATTTTCTCGTTGTTCTCTTTTTTTTTTTACAGTTAAAAGAAGATTTGTAAAAAACTTTCTTCATAAAAATGCATACAAACAAAATTCTCGACAAATTATTCTTAATTAGTATTTTCTTTCAGGTACTCTAAGCTGGTTTCTGCAAAACTGAAATAATTATCACGATATCCATATTTCTTTCACCAAATAGATTCAGTGTTTTTCCAAGCTCTGCTTGTTGTAAAAAAGACCACGAGACATTAAAATAATCAAGATATAAATTTTTTTTTAAAAACTTTTGGTGGTTTACTTTGCTTTTAAAAAAATTGCTTTTTAATTATAATGAAAAGAAACTTATGAAAATTGACCAGTAAAAGCAAAATAAAATCCTTTAAAATTTTATGTTTAATGTTTTCCTAGCTCTTACTTCTAAATATCTGTTGAATATAGTTTTTACTAAATTATGATTTAGGCTTAACCATTTACGATCAATAGCTATCTGGAGAATGCTCATGTGTTACGATGAACATGCGTATAAGAACATTTTGCCTGTTGTGACGTCTTTGATAAATATCTGAACAGATTGTAAGACCTAAATGCTTATTCAAAAGCTTGATTTAGCCCTTTTAATCTAATTTTGGTATAAAAATTACTAGTATTTTATTGTATTTAGTCGTTTTATCTGAAATGAAGCAATTCAGAGGTTTAACTTCAAATGATGTGGCATATGGAAACAAATTTCTGAATCAAGATCACATGATTTAAAATGGCGCACATAGAATTCTACGAATATGGAGCAATGACAAACATTTCTTCGATAAAAAAAAATCAGTGAAAGATAAGATTTAACATTTGTTATTATTATTTGAGTTTTACAAAGTATTTACTTTGTGTTCTACTACTTTTAATCATTTCTTTTTCTATAAAAGAAAATTTTTTAATTTAGAAAAAAAATGTTTTTTACTTTTTTTATAGCATCAAGACAATGTTAGCTACAATGTCGTATAAAATGATAGTTTATTTAAATGTAACAGATTTTCTACATATTATACTGAAAAGTCGTTCTGATTGGTAAAATAATACAGATTTTCATTCACATATTGTTCTTCCTCTAGTTATTTTTTTTTAATTTTTGCGAAGTGCTTTTATTAGTTTAAGAAAAGCAGAATTTGACACATTTTTATACAATTATTTTTACAGATTTTTAGATGCATTAACTGAGGTTTTTTTAAAATATTTTTTGTCAAGGTTTACTTGCCTTAGTGGTCATGAAATTCGTTCTATGTATTAAAATTAATTGCTAAATTCCCCAGATTTAACATAGTTTTGTGCTAACACGTCTGGTGTTGCACATTTCAGTCACACTTTAACAATATTACTGCTTTAAAAAATAAACTCATAAAAAAATATAAATATTTCTAGAAGCTGTATGGTATTTAGTATCTTGCATTTAATTTATAAAGTACATGATTTGATTTAACTCTGTGTCTTTATGATTCCCACCATCAATTACGCGTAAGTTCTAAGATACCGCATTCTTATTCTAATTAATCGGAAAATACAATTTTTCAAGCTTTTTTTTTTTGTTACTTATCCTCTATCAGACTCTAAGCAGTATGAAACTTAGACATTTTCTTTCTTTACTACTGCATCTTGGACACTTAAAACCTATCCCTTGAACATACGTTCTTTAAACAACATCCAACTTCGAAAAATATGCAGATGTTTAAACACTACTTGAGAATTGTTCGAAATCAGAATTGTATGTTCCCTATGGTTTCCCAAGAACTTGCTACTGTATACTGTTAAGTATTTTTTGCATATTCATTCATTCTGGCGAATTATATTTAGTATCATACTTAATAAACCTAAAAGTTTAAATTTTGACATTAATTGTACACTTAGAAAATAAATCTTACGTAAACACCTTAACAAAATTTAGTAATGTACTATTGGAGATTCTTTCCTTCATTCTGAAGATAAAGATGGACTAAATGAGCTAATCTTCAAGTGTTAATTGTTCTTAATATTAATTTTATATTCATTTAATGTATTTTTTATCAAAAATCTGGAGTTTTCATAGTCCTTCTGGTTCACTTACAAGCAATACATCACTTTAATAATTCCTTCACTTGTTTCTTTGTAATTCGAAAAAGAAATTAGTTCTGATGAGCATCCAAAGCCTTTTTCTTGAAACATTCGCTTTTACCCCATCCTTAATAAGTAAATCCTGTACTAGTAAATATTCCCCGTAAATATTTCTTAGAACTACGTAAGCCTAACATGGAATTTACTTTATTAATATAATACTAGGCTTAACTAGTTCACACACCCCATTGCTGTTACATCATTATTAAAACAATTATGTAACTATAATAATATTCTTTCTTAATATTAGTTCTTCAGTTTGCATTAGACAATATCTCTAAAGAATATAAATAAATGCTAGCAGTAATCATATATTATATTTGAGAATATTGTGTTAAGTATAATCAGCTTATATCTCAAAAGTTAATCTCAAAACCTTGTGTGGTTCTGTCATTGCTGTTATCAAGCATTTTTCTAACACAAGAGTTTCTGAACTATCTTATCAAAATTTTCAGTACGCTGTATAAAAATACTCAGCTTAAGTTCCCCTTATTTTATGGCTATAACTGCAAAATATCTTCTATTGGTAAGTTGCATTATATAAAAAGCATTAGATTATAATTATAAGAGTTTCATTTTTTTCATTTATTATTTTGCTATCCTTTCATTCGTTATATCCAGGCATTTTTTAAGAAACGAGTTTTCTTTTTAAATGTAGAACTATTGCTCCATTTTTTTGTGTGTGTTTTAGTACCCAAAAAATATATATCTCAATTATTACCTTGTTTTCAAACAGCTAATTCTTTCTTCCAGGTGATCAATATCTGTTTCATATTTTGGTGATCAAGTATTTCATATTTTGGATTGTTTTTTTTCTTTATATATCATCAAATTCCATGATTTAAAATTATGAATTTAATTTTTTAAATTTATTCTAAAAACTAGCAAACTGGAATCGACGTAATCCTATATTTCCTGCCAAAAAATTCAAAGAAGGAATTTTTTTAAAAAGAACTAATGAAATAAATAGTTTAGTTTGAGGGAAATAGTATGAATAAGTCTCAAATCATTTTAATGGTTTATATGTATAATCAAATGATTAATTTACTTGTTAAAAAAACTCAGAAAATTATTTTGTTTTAAAGTTACTCTTTTTTTTCCTTAATGTAATGATTTCCATTTTTTAACCCCATAAAAAATTAATAATGATTTTGTACGGGTATAAATACGCGCATACATTGTAAGTTGTATGTAATATTGTAATAAAATATTATTTTTATTTTTATAAAGCTAGATACTCAATTTATTTGAATTTATATAGATTGTAATTAAATGTTCTTATATTTAAAACAATAACTAAGGTACTTATGCTACTTAAATTGAGTGATACTTAGAAATTTTATATGTCATAACTTTTTTTTTGTGTTGTATGCCTTATTTCTATTAATACCTAATATTTTTCAAAGTACAAATAAAATATCCAACTGACACATTTTACCTCGATAGGGTTATGAAGACCTCATAGACATTTATTTTTCAAGATAAAAAATAATAATTGGTATAAGTGAGTATAATTATCTGCACATATTCATTTTTATTTACTGAAGATTTAAATTGCCCTCTCTGAAGTGGTGAAACGTTGAACGGTATGTAGATTTAATCAACTGTGGTAAAACTTTTTTTTTTTTTTTAATTTCCTAATGCATTTGAATCATGTTATATGTTTGAAAAATTAATTGTTGGAATATTTTTATAGTAGATTTCTTAATAAAAAGTTTATGTGTGTTATAATCAATAATTTCGACCGAAATTAATAATCAATATATTTTTATTTCCAATGGAGCTGTGGATTGGTATTTACCATTGCAGACTTAGTACATTCCCCAGAAGTTGGTATCACTTTTAAGGAAGGTACTATGTAGGTGGATTACAATGTAATTTTGATGCCTAGTTTCCTCCTCAGAGGGAGGCACCTAAGCTCTGACGATGCGAAATGGTGCAAGGAATTTATTTTTGCCGAGTGTACCCAAGCCAAACAGGCACTCTAGAGATCTTTAACATGCCGCATTCCTACGAAATGGCCGTGGTCAATTTTCTACCTCATGAAAATTCAGTGTCTTGGGCCGGGATTGAACCCGCAACCTTAAGCGCACTAGGCAGCGACAAACCAATTATGCCACTCAGCCGAAGTATAATCAAATATAGTTAGTCAAGTAATTAAGACTCAATATATCCAAAAAAGTTAATGTTTGTTCGCTGGATATGCAGTCATTATTTTATTTATTAATTATTACTCTACCGATTTCATCTTCAAAATTGTTCTTAGCTTTTGAAAATTATATCACAGAGTTTAAACATTTGAGTGACTACTTTTGAAACCACTTGAATGATATCTATTTAATCATTGAGAAACATTTCAAATATGCTTCACAATTTTAGTATATTTAGAATAATCAGAATATATAACCTCATTGCTTTGTTTGCCAATTGCAAACTGATAAATCAAGAAATATAAGACAAAACATCATTCATATGTTCCAAATTCTCTTTGCATTTAGTTAAAGATATAGATCTCTAAGTTCTATTAATAAACAATTTATAAACATTGATCTAGATGTATAAATCACATTCATTTTTATGGAAGATAAATATATTTCAAAATATGTATTCACCTGGCTAATTTATCCAGTACTCACTTACAGTGGATCTTTTGAACTATTTGCAAATAACACATGTTATAAACGATATTTTATGTCTCCATTCATTTAATTAATTAGCTGTTTAAAATACAAAATAATGTAAAGGGGAAATTATTACACTTAAAAATTGAAGTAGTTTAATTATTTATAAATACAATACTCAAAAGTGTGAAAGGCTTTTAGTACGCTTCAACTATTTTAAAAATACCTTTCTTCATAATCCTAAATAGAATTCCAAAATTTAAATAGCTTTGACAAGTTTAAATTTATTTTTGTTGTTTATGGACAAAAAATCAAAACGAATTACACAATATAATTCTGAACTTTTTCCCTTTTTCCTGTATTGAAACATTTATCTTCTTTTCTTTTCTAGAACATGATTTGAACTGAAGGCCTGAAAAGAAAATTTAAAAAAGAAGTCTCCTCGCTTCCTTATCATTCTCGTGTCCAGGCTGATGCAGGTTGTAAGATCTGGACGGAGAACTGATAAGGGCACGTGGCAGACGATGGCGGCATATTTAGGCCTTCCCCTCCAGGAACATCCCCGCCAGACACAAGGTGAGATGCAGGAACACGCAAGTCAGAGCGCACCGGGTGATGGATACCAAGCGCAGATGTATCGTCTGGCGCACTACCTCAAAGCAGCCCTGAAATGAAGATGTTTTGTAAAAATTGCATGGGAAGTAAGAGATATAGTATAGAGATAGAGAGAGTTAGAAATAAAGGTAAAAATCATCAAATTAAAATTTATTTTAAATTTAAAGAGGTATTTTTTCTTCTTTTTGATTTATAAGAAACGAGTCTTAAAGTTTGAATTTAGTGTGAAGATAAAAAGGCTCATTTGTAAAAATCCCAGTTATGAAAAAAAAAAAATTAATCAACATATCTCTTGTTTTCCCACTGGTTTTCAACGTACTTAAAAAATTAATAGATCATGCAGAACTGCTTGAGGAAAGAATATGTATGCAGAACTCCAATTATGATCAAATTTAATTTACATTAATGATTCTTTTGAATAATTTATAGACAATTTGAGAAAACCAAAAAAAAATATATATATTATTTTATGATCCTAATGATTTCTGGTCAATCTTCATGAATCCATGCAATCATTCAAAGAAGAATTTTGATTGAAATAGATTTAAGGAATCCTCAAAGAGCATTCAGAGAACACAAATTTTCATATCTTATTAAGATTTAACCACACAGACCCGATGATTAAATTATATGATGTATACTTATTTTGCTCTTAAAAAAGAAAAAAAATGTGCAGATAGCAACCTTTAAACTGCGTTGCACATTTGAATTTTTTGAAAACCTTTTACAAGTTGCATTAAAATTATTATTGCATGCATTAGAATTTTAAATAATTTAGAATCAAATTTGTAATATCGCATACTTAGAATTCATTCGATAGTTGATTTTCATTGTTCAGTACTTTATAAGTGAAGTTTTAATATTTACATATTTTTGCAGACATTAATATCCACATAGTTAATATCATCCACTTCAAAATAAAATATACAACGTTTAAAATATTTTACATCGGTAAGAAATTGTCTATTTACTTGTAGTTCGTTATATTTCATTAATATCATTAAAAAGACACCAATCAATATTTAATATTTATCCAAGCATAAACGTCATCTGCATGATTAAATTATTATCTATTAATATCTTCTGCAACCATTTTATAATAAAATGAATCAGCAGAAAATAATTATTTTAAACAGAATGATAAAATCGTTTGCTCTTTTGCTAGATTGGAATTGTTTTGGATTCAAACTTAATAAGAAAACATTATAGATGTGTAATATATTCTATAACTATTATCTAACACATTTAAGTCTCTCTCTTTTTGCTAATTACAGTAATATAATTTATATAACTACAATGATTTCATATTTTTCGTATATTTTTCAGCTTTATATATTAAATTCCTTATTAATATTTTACAATTTTATTGAATTTATACTTTTTAAGTTTTCTGTTCTTTTGGAGTTTTTATCATTACAACAATGTATTAATAATATGTACGTTTTTTTCTTTTACATGCTCTAATTGCTTTAAGCAACGTTTAAATTATGTTTAAAGCTCATGTATTGTAATTTGATTGCTTTTATTTTAAAACTTATTTGCATTGTATTTTTATTACATTCAGATCATTGTATTTTCTTATTGCTAATAAACTTATGCCAAAATGCTTTTAGTTTTATATGCTTGTTTTTATTCAAATAAGTGTTACAGGATCCAAACAGTTTCATGATTTATAAAGGCCACATCAAGATTCATTAGAAATGAAATTCTGATTAATATCGAATAAATATGGTTCTACTCAATATCTTACTGATATGAAGGGAACCAACCCATTTTTGTTACTTTGAATTTTTTTAAGGTTGTTTTCACTTAATTGTAAATAATAAGACATACGAAACTACTTCGAAGAGAAAACGTTTTAACCAATTCTCATAGAGGCTTTAAAACTTATTAACAATACGCTGTTTTCCTATTCAACATTTAAAGTTCTTTTTATTATAATATAGATGACGTGAATTATATAATTCCTTAAGAAAAAAACATCCTATTGGACAAAAATTAGTACCATATTATTGTGTTTTCTCATTCAGTTTTTAAATATGTATATTTATATTTATATATTTAAAAGCAGTACCCCTGTGCATTTACAGATTTTACAGGCACACATTCATTTAAAATTAATTCACCTGTATCAGTTAATAACTTAGATAAAATTTTAAGAACGCTTACATTCTACCTGAAAAAAAGATAAAAACATTAAATCAAAAGTGAATCGTGTTACGGTAAATCAGCACAAAAATAATGGTGGCTTTTTTTTTGGACTGCTATTTCCATGTAAAATACAGTGAAAATCGTTTAAAACGTTTTTTTTTTTAAGTTTTTAACACGAAACTGAGGGAACTGAAATATTTTTTCGTGTTAAGGGATATTGCACAAATATATAGTTTTTTGCTTTTATGAGTTAACACTTCACTTTGCGCACGATTTCTGAGAGTAAGATGCTTTGTCTTTAATATCTTAATGGTTAGCGTTTTTACACGTAAGTTTTTATCTTGGTTTTTCTCAAAAAATTATTTTTCTTAATATTCATCTCTTTTAGAAAAACCTTACTATTCTCACTATTCATACTATCATTTTGTTTTACTGTCTGTATCCACGTTTGACACAAATAGGCCTAATTTTTCAACATTGGCTCTGTTTTTTCTATTATCTTGAAAATTTCTGCTGTACGGGGAAGGTGGATCCATAAAAAATTGCTTAACCCTAAAATCGCTAGCCCAATTCAGCGACAACTTTAGAAATTATAATAGGTCTCCTTTTTTAGTCCAAAGACTCTTTTGGTATCTTCTATTTTAATAGCTCTACACATCTGTCTCTTGTTTTGTCTGTTTTTATCCAATTTTAGTACAATATTCTTTTGCACCATTTATTTTCTTAAAATCCAATTTCTTTTTTTAGCTTTGTAGGAAGTACAATTTTGTTTCTTATTTTATTATACTACATATATATTCAACAAAATTAAGTTTATTCGAGTATATCTTATTTACATAGATACATATATATGCATGTATTAAAAAAAACGATAAAACAAAAACATTAACAAGAACTTAATGAAATTTAATACAAATTTTTCAAGTTCTTGTGTTTTTGATCACCAGCCTTAAGAAGCTCCATCTTCATTCTAAGCGAAATTGAAGTTTGTTTTCTTCCTGAGCTCTTTGCAATTGTACTCGTAAAAAAATTCTTCTAAAATAGAAAGAAAAATGCAAACCAAACTCACTGGTTTTTACTCACAATGCACTCGTCAATGAATTCCAAAGCCAAATGATGTGAAATGAGATGTTTTTGAGTGGTGTTTGTAGGGGAGGAGGGTGAAAGTAGCTTAGATAATTACTTGTCACAAATTAATTAAAAAGAAAATTAATTTCTTCAGTCCATTATAAAAATTTTAAAAAATAAAAATACAGATTGCTATAAATTTTCGAATCGTAAAATCATTCTTTTTAGAATGTAGGGATTTTGATCAGGTTTTTCCTCTAAATCAAAAACAGTTCAACTAAGTTATAACTTCCAAATTTTAATCCAAGATTATTTATGTGGGCTTTTCCCCCGTCACGATTCACAAAGGAAAATAAATTAGTTTTGTTTGCTTCATTTAGTGTAATGTATTAAGGAAAAAGTTTTGGAACTGAATATTGAAAGTCTTCAAATTCCTTTTTATGTTTAAATCTAGCATATTGACACGATATGAAAGAAGAGCAAGATTACTAATACTTTTAAGGAGCTTTCAACCTCATTTAGAATGCACTTTTTTTTTGAGACTCTATGTAGCCTCTTGTGGGCCGACACAAGTATAAGACAATTCTTACAAACGTAAGTCAATACTCAATCAATAGTGGTAGGAAGTTTTAAGTAGAATGATACAGGCACAAATGGGAAAATAAACAAGAATGGAAATGGGAATCAAAAGGGAAAATAAACAAGAATGGATGCAAATACAATAAATACAGAACAAAATACAGGATTGCTCACATGCAAAGGGAGACGGTGAGTAATTTAAATTATACAATATGTAACATGATCATAATAAGATTTACAAAATACAAATAGATAAATCATACATACACACACATATATAACATGAAAATATGCACAGATATGCAAACAAATATATATACATACACATATATCAAATGTTAGCAAACACAAAAAATTTATAATCTAAATAATACGGAAATAAATGCCATTATTGTACGCACAAAATGATGTAGAAGGTGATTTGCTCTGAACAAAAGCAGAGAAAGGAGGAGGCCACGCTATATTATTCTTTTATAGGCAATTCATGAGTGTACGTCTTTCGGAAGGTAATTTAGTACAAGCAAGCATCAGATGCTTGACATCCTGGAAGTATGCACTTAGTATTGTGAATTCTCCCCAATCCATCGTGTATAATCCAAACTTAAAAGAGTTAATTAATTGGGAATATACACTTACATATTATTAAACAACATTCGAAATCAATTATTCGGTTAAAAATATTTTCAAGGACTATTTATCACTTGCAACTTTTTCATTGTCTTTGAAGAGTTCTTGAACTCAGTTTCCAAACTTAAGCCTTCCATATTTTATTCTTAGAGGGGGGGGGGGTATTTACATTGTTCCATAAAAGAAGAAAAGTTGTGTTGTAGGAGTTAAATGCTTATGGTATAAAGTTTTCCCCAAAAAAATTCTTTTAGGGATAACTGTTTCAATTTTAATTGATTTAAATTCCATAATATTTTTTTTCAATTTAATAATATTTGGTTTGAGTAAACCTAGAATAGAAATATTTAGGTAGAATGTACACATTCTAACTAAATGTGTACACATATCAGTAAAATTTGAAATATCTGTAATTCTTCCATCTGCGAGACTTTCTTTAATAATAAGATCGCTGTGTTAATATGCATATATACTGCTTATTAGTATAAAATAAAATGTAGGTAATACATATAGATAGTTCAAATAACACTATCATCGTTGATTATTTATCTCTATATTAATGGACGTTTGTATGTATGACCTCACTTCATACAACACCGTTCAACCGATCACTATGAAAATTGACATGCATATGTATTTTTTGTGGAGAAGGTTTTTGTGCTATCTTCTTTGTTGCAGCATATCAACTTCTGCACCGTTCATCATTCGCCAAGTTGCCAACAGGGTCGCCAAAAATGATGACAATTTGGCTCTATCATCAACATTTCGCTGCTTCCATTGAATCGCCATTATAATGTAAGGGATAGCGTTGTTTGTGAATATTACAATTTTAACATAAAGTAAATACAACAGAAAGTAATATTAACGTATTACACATCCAGATATAAATTACTTGCACTATTTTAAGCTTTCATTACAGAAAACATGTAACAATCTGTTACTTTTGCTGAACAGAGATTAGTTTAGAAAGGTGTTTTCTAAAATTGACCCTCAAGAGAGTTACGGGGCGTTATAAATAGAAAAAAATCCTTTTTCTCAGCTATTAGACCTTCATACTTAAAATTTAACTAATATGTTTTTTGTTGTTGTTGTTCAGCTGAGATATGCAAAAAGCGTTGTGTGTGTGTGTGTGTTTTATTTGCAATTCATAACTCATTAAAACTCCTTCATCCTTCAATCTGTAGTGTTTAATTTTTCAATTCACCCGTGCGAAGAACGGGTATACCAGCTAGTACTTCATAAAATTCATTGCAATCTGCTTTTTTTATTAATATAATGAATGCTCAACTTTCTACAAGCAATGAAAAAAATATTTATGTTCTAATAATATTCTTTTTCCTAATAATCTTTTATTAAAAAGAAAAGGAGAAGTTTTAAAGATTAATATAAACCTTTTCGTAGAATACATATTTTAATATAAAGAAATCTTAATTTTATTTTTCTTACTACAGATATCAAATAAGTTATAGATAGTAATGTTATAATCCATTTATTTTTATGTTAATTCGATTCAAATAATAATTTAGTTGGGATTTATTAATAATGGTTTATATTTTAATTTTTTAAAATGACGTTCTAACTTGTAGGCTTTTCTTGTAAAATAAATAATAATTATCATTCTATAAACGTTAGTCGACACTATTTTCAACATTACCCTATTTCTGATGAATACGGTTATACGCACTCCAGCTACATTATACGGAGTAAGCCGTTTTTAAGAACGTAACAACAACTTATACCTTTGGCACTAGTTGCTGAATCGATTTGGCAAGCATTTCATCAACAAAATTCTAACAAATGATATGTAATGAGATTAACATCTTACCTTGTAATCACTCTTGTAACGTCTTGGAAAGAAGGATGGTTGAGAATTTCTTATTTAATCAACGTTGTCTTCTTATTTATT
The DNA here is from genome assembly GCA_019973975.1 of Trichonephila clavata. NCBI lineage: Eukaryota > Metazoa > Arthropoda > Arachnida > Araneae > Nephilidae > Trichonephila > Trichonephila clavata. The sequence goes on along the minus strand of BMAO01033747.1, from coordinate 68,678 downwards.
TATAACTTCGATGGAACTGGGGTATTTTCGTAGTAAATATGAGGCAAATACTTCTTCAGAATTAATTGGAAAATAAAATTTTATTTACAACATTCTTTATGTTAAAAGAACCTTTTTTTTATTCCAATAATTTTTCGGCTGCCAGACAGTAAAAAGTTAATATTCGCTAATTATAAATTATATTTTTCAGCTCAAATGTTTTTTAAAAAATCGTCTGCTAGCAATACTTTTACTAACAAAAGGCTAATATTCGCTAATTATGGATTACATTTTTTTTGTCAAATTAAATCGTTTGCTGTGAAAAACTAGAATTAAATTGCCTCTACAGAGTGTTAGACAACGCAGTAAATTTCGAATCTTTTCATCACTTTTTTTTATATTTGTCACTTAAAAGATCGAAGATTTAATCCAGAGTATTTAGTTCCCACACAGTAAAAAAGTCCCCATTGGACAAAAATTCATTTAAAATTCGAAAAATCAACAGTATATTTTGTTCTAAAATCTTTTAAGAATTGGAAAACCATCGAATACGATTTTCGGAATCACAGGAAAAATCTGGTATTTCAAATCTATGTTATACGCTCACCGTTATTTTCTTTTTTTTTTTTTTTCCTTTCTCTTTCCTTTCAATTCAAGATATTCAACATTGCGAACAATAATAAATTTTTATTCGAAGTAAAGTTTAAAATTTGAAATAATTAATAAATAAATTATTCAAAATTAGTTTTAAAACTTTTTTTCCGAAGTACACATTTTGTGTTGCTTCTAAAATATTTGTAAAGCTTTCAAATATTACAAATTTTACTAAGAAGTTTCTTAAAAAATAATTTAGCACCTGAAAAATGTTTTTAAATATTTTTGTTGAAGTTGTGTTTATTTCATTATTTTTAAGACTAAAATTGTCTTCTAAAAATATTAATGGAATTTAAATGATTATAAATCTTATTTCTTGTATGCCAACCATTTAAAGATAAAAATATTTTAGCACAGTACTAATAATTCTGCCTGGTATGAAACATTATTAATAATAACTATTCCCAAATTTGTCCTAAAAATTGTGAACTTTATTTTACTTTGAATAATCTTAAGCGTTTTGGGTGGTTTACATAAGTTACAGAAAATTTTAAATGTTCAAAAATAAAAAAGCATGGGGGGGGGGGAAGAGTGCTAGATGAACTATTATAGTTAAATTAATAACATTGAAAGCTTTATAGTATTTTTTTCATGGAGACAAAAAAATTTAATTTTATCTTACAGATAATGTTTATCACTCGATTAAATTCAGAGAATTAGATAATTTTATTTTGAAAATTAATCTTTGAGTATTTCTTTCGTATGAAGAATTTTTGTTGTAAATGAGACTTTTTCTGATGTAAGAATCTGTTGTAGTTTGAAAATAATGATTTAAATATAAAAATGAATTAAATTAACTAAAATTCAATAAAAATTATCAAATTTATATATAAATTTATCAATTAGGCATTTATGAATAAGGGCTTATAATATCCTTGTATTAATCAAATTATTTGCTTAGTCTTTTTAAAAATGTATAGTAGGAATATTTACTCTCTAGCTAGGCATGGGGGTGGGATAAGAAAACAACCTGTTCTTTTGAACCTATTCCTCCAGATTTTGCGGACGAATGTTTGCGACTTTCTTTTTATTTTGAATCATTCCTTTTTGTTGAGAAAAAAAAAGCGTTGAGGAAAACTTAGAAAATACTGTGCTCTTTTTTGTGTTAATTTAATTTCAACATATGATTATTTTAAAATATAAATAGATTTAATTTTTTTAGATTTACAAGGGGAGTTCACGACTAAGGAAATACATTTGGGGACGAGACTTTGTGTAATAGTAGTACTCCTATAAGGTGTTCACCCCTCAATGTAACTCCGTCGAATGACCAGTCAATTCGGAGAAAATAGCCTTCGAAACTCATGCTTAGCTTATATACAAGTTATTTCTCTCCCTTTCTTCATCATCGCCGTAGCGTGGATGCCAGGATAACAGAGTGCCATGCGATAGGTCATTGTTCGAATTTCACGATCGGCTAAATTGATATTTTAATTTCTTTTTCTCCAATTGATTTTGTTATTTATTTTTGGAATTAAATAAATTTATTTTTTATAAATGGCTCATTGATTATTAAATGATATTCTATATAATTATAGTGACTATTTTACTTTTTAAAATACAAAACAATTAATAGTTATGATGATAATACTTATAAATAAAAAATTAATTAAATAATAATAAATATATTTAAATAAATACTCGTATAAGTAAAAAGTTAACTATTTCTTACAAAAATTGTTTATTACTTACAAGAACCTGAATGATAATTATCATAAAAATATTCATTACAATTAATTTTTTGACATTTGGCACAGTTAATAAAAGAAGAATTACCGCAAGAACAACATTTTTTAAGATGTTCAGTTAGAAAACAAACATCATTTACATTTTAAAAAAAATTCTCCATCTTCAGAAAGTATTCTCAACAGTGTAATAACCACAAAATCCGTTATCCTAATGACATCTCATTTTATTGGAGCATTCTTTGTTCTTAAAAGAATAACACCTGCTCTTTAAAAACAGCTGCCTTTCTATTGATAAAAAATGGTTTGTTAAAAACTGAAGTAAAATTTTATGGCCAATTAGGTATAAGGAATGTTTAAAAATACAATTAATTAGATTTTAATGTCAGAAATAATTGAAGTTTCTATATATTATTTGTTTTTGTATTTTAAAAGGTAAAATAATTACTATAATTATATAGAATTTCATAAAATTATCAATGAGCCACTCTCCGAATTGACTGGCCATTCGGAGGAGTTACATTGATGGGTGAACACCCTAAGGGGTGATCAAATGAAAAGGTACGAAACGACATAAAAATGAAACAGTTAAATATTTGCATATTCCGCCAAGGGAGAATGTAGCGAGACATCTCGGGATGCCATTGAAACTCTGATCTGGATCTTGGGACTCTGACTGGGATCGGATCATGCGCTGGTGCCCGCATGCGCAGGAGAGAGCAAAGGCTCTTATAAAAAGCGGCGTCCAAATGATGCGAGCACAGAATTACTCGAGCACAGAAAAAGCAAACTCCGATGTGTACTGTGAGACACTCCGACGCCTACGCAGGTCCATCAAGAACAAAAGACCGGGGCTGCTCACGGAGGGTGTGGTTCTGCTCCATGATAACGCACGTCCACACGTCTCCAGAGTTACACAAATGGAACTGGACAAGCTCCAATGGGAGACGTTGGACCATCCGTCCTACAGTCCGGACATGTCACCCTGCGATTTCCATGTGTTGGGTCCACTGAAGAAACACCTGAAAGAAAAGCGCTTCAACTCGGACGACGTACTCAAGGACACTGTGAAGGACTGGGTCTCGTCACAGCCACAGGAATTCTGGGAACAAGGAATCCTGCGGCTTGTTCATCAGTGGGATCGTTGTGCTCAGGCCTATGGTGTATATTTTGAATAAAGTCTATATTTGTACCCACCGTGTCGTTTCGTACCTTTTCATTTGATCACCCCTTGTACTATTACATAAAGTCTCGTCTGCAAATGAATTTCCTTAGTCGTGCCTTCCCCTTGTTAGATATATAAAGCCATCAAATGTGTATATATATATAACGGCTCTGCAGTGTTAAATTCCTTTAAATGCTGTAGAGGTTTTGCTCAAGAAATTTACAGAACAGGGGGGGGGGGTAAAGAACAGTTCTTTAACTCTTTTATACTTGGTAGTACATATGTTGTACCACCAATTCTTATTCGTGTATTGTGTGGTGGTATATAAAACGTACCACTTGTTTGAATGCCTCAGAAATTGATGCTAGATGGTACATTCTCTGAACCACCACAGGGATCAACTCTTAGCAGGTACTCAAATTTTCAACAGATGTCAGAAGTTAATTGTATGTAATGGGTTTATGCCGTCGTTCATTCTTTGATTAGCTGTGAGTCTGATGAGTGGATTTTTGGACGTGGCTGTGTTGCGTATTTTTAAGTGTAAGTGAAAAAAAAGTGAATTCTTGTAAGTGAAAGTGATTCTTGTGATATTTTATACAAATCAGGAAAGTACATACGTTATGTAAAGAAATAAGTCAATATTACAATAATTAGTACCTCAATGTGCATTACTAGTAAGAAAATATGAGAGTCCAAAAAATGTACCACCATGCTATTGAAGGCCATCTTCTTAACAAATACAAAATGTAAACCGCTTATTTTTTCGCAATAATGGACATCTTTATTGTGCCAGATAGATTTGTTATAAGTTACATTTTTTTAAATAATATTTATTTAATAATAATGCACACGAAATTACACAAATGTCCTGAATGAGCTATAGCTCGTGTTCAGGAAAAAAATTAATTCAACTAATACACTTATTATATATGTTCACAAATAAAAACTAAGGAAAATAAAATAATGTATAGAATATAATATTTAAAATTAAAACTAACATTAGGTACATTGAGACTAAACTAAAATTAAGCTTACAGCATTAGACTAGAAAAAACTGAAAATGTTTTAATATATAGGATGAATAACAGTATAAGATGAAGAAGTGTATTTATTTATATTCCAACTATAAAAGACTGGACATCGTGTATCTTAAAAGCTCCATTGTAACTTGGGAAGAAAAAAATCATGTTTCCAGAACTATCGTGTTACTTGAAGCGTGGTGGTAAAAAATATGTAGTACCTATTTTTTAAAACTTTTGACACCCTTTGTTTGAAAAAGTGTCTAATATTATTAATATGTATCAGCTTTTTTTTCAATCTACAATTATAGTTTTGTGAGGTTTATCTAAAATATTTGTAATTATTTCCCTCTAGAGCAGTGGTGTTCAAACTGTGTTCCACGTAACCCTGGGGTTCCACGAGTTACAATAAAAAAAATCAAAAGGAAACTTATAAATGTGTACGCAAAATGGATTCACGTTCTCTATGAAGTTTATATGACCACAAGAATTTAAAGCTCATCCCTGTCATTAAGAAACAGAAAATTTTATTTATATCTTATTTTGCTATACTTTTTAAACTTCTATTATAATATAATAAAATAATATTAAAATGTTTTATCTTTATATACATATTACCTTTTAGATTGTGAATATTTTATTGTTTACTATCCTGGGTTCCGCAAGATAATATTTTTACTTGTTAATTCAATGTCTTGCAAAACTAAATAGTTATCTAATTGAAAATGCATTTTTTTTGCATTTGTGTAAAAAACACCTGCAATAAAAGAGAGGGAACAACTCATTGACATCAATAGATTCAGTGTTAAAATCTAAATTTAAGCAAGAACAGCTACTAAATTTTGTGATGCAAATTCATGCAAAATACACAATATTTCTCTAAGCACTTTAATGCCATTCAGAATAATGTGTGTAGGTGAAAAGTATTTCTCAACATGAACACCTACAAAAACAACGTATAGAAACAAATTAAATTCAGAATATGTAATGTGATTGCAATTAATCTCAATAGACCTCGACTTCGACAGTTTGTGTGAAAGAAGGCAAGTGCATTCCCAGTTACTAAACATAATACATGGGTAGGGGATACTTGGGTCACAAATTAATCTTATTAATGAGCAAATTATATTAAAAGTAGGTTAAATTTTTTTAATAAGAAATGCAATACTTTTTAATTGCTTTTAAAAAAAGTACCTACAATATTTTTATCTATTTTAAATGTTATTTTAAGATAGAGTGTGTGTGTGTGTGTGGAATAGAGTTCTACGAAAATACTTTTTAGTTATAGGGGTTCCATGAAACTACTTTTTAGTTCCAGGGGTTCCACGACAATACTTTTTAGTTCTAGGGGTTCCACGAAAATACTTTTTAGTTCTAGGGGTTCTACGACAATTCTTTTTAGTTCTAGGGGTTCACCGACAATACTTTTTAGTTATAGTGGTTCCACGAAAATACTTTTTAGTTCTAGGGGTTCCACGAAAATACTTTTTAGTTCTAGGGGTTCCACGAAAATACTTTTTTAGTTCTAGGGGTTCCACGAAAACACCTTCTAGTTTTAGGGGTTCCGTGAGTGAAGTTCTAGTTGAAGACCACTGCTCTAGAGCATTATTTTTATCAAAAATTCAACGCATGAAAGAGTTAAAAGGAATCGAAATAGCTAAGAACAACTCCACCAAAAGAAAAGAAATCCACATCCCTAGCTCTGAGAGAAAATAATAAGAGAAAAATTTACCAATATTAAGACTTTATATTCTTATAAAAGTTATATTGAAATTTAATTAATCCTTCGTTAAATCAATTTGGCTGTGGCGTCAAATTATAATGAGCTCTCCCACGCATTCGTGTAACTAACCTGTGGGATTAACGTGACATGTGATAAGAGAACCTCGCTTTGTGAAAGAACCATGATTATTGCAAATGATCAATGCTATTTAACTTCTTAGTGCACTCGCCCGAGTTAAGTCGTGTTTGGGTGAAATAAATACTCTACTTGTTTTTCCAAGTACCGTATTTACTCGAATGTAGGCCGCACTGTTTTTCCAGGGTTAATGTTACTGAAAATTAGTTGCGGCTTAAAATCGAAGGCAAAACTCTTGTTGGATAGGGGAAATTGAGTTTTCACCACTTCCAAAAGGAAAAAATCTGCATTCAACTTAGAAAAACCAGGCCAAAGTTAATCGTTCTAATTGGTTTTAACTGCCTTGCGCCAGAACGGTCTCACCCATTCAATTAATAATGAGCATTTGATGAGAAAAAAATGTACATCTCAATGCACAGGTATTTCTTATTCTTCTGTCTATTGTCAAGGGGATACAATATCGTCGGCCTAGTTATCAGAATGCGTAACTCCATAAAGAGAACTAATTTGATATAAGAATGCTGCGCGCCAAGCGCTGTTTGGCGAGATTGAGGAATCACGCCAAGCACCGATTGTTGTCGAGTTACACGGAATCCAAGATGGCAGCCTAGCGGTAACAAATCGTCAGGAAAATAATTGTAAAGAACTGTTTTGAAATATGTTTCAAATGAAAAATATAGGAAAAGATTAAAAATAGCCAATATCAATATAATATAAGAAAAATTATATACAATAATATTATGTAATATATTATTATTGTCATATAATTAAATAGTAATTATGATATATTCATATAGTTTTTATATAATAATAATTATTACATATATAATAATATTCATATAATATAATTACTATGTATAATAATGCTCATATAATATAACATTTATAAAAAAGTAAAATAAAAAAAAATTATTTTTATAAATAAATAATATAAGAAACCAATTATTATACAAAATAATTATATTATATCATATTACAAATAAAATAATTACACAATATGTATTAAAATTAAAAATGAAAATATCAATTAATAAGTCCTGGTAACTTGCAATGTTCCAAAAACTGCGAGTTCCATCAATGAATTTCATAGAACAAGGAACACCCTAAAAACTATTATTAAAAAGTAAAATAAAGTAGAAACATGCGATTTATAGCAATAATTAAAAGCACATTACGCATTCTTTTTAAAAAAATATTCTGGTACTCACCATTGATATAAGAAGTATCCCTATTTGAAAATAGCACAAAATGCAACAGAAGACCGAAATATTAGCTTGAAAAACAAATGCAATGGAAATGATTCAATTTTTAAAGAAATTGAATAAAAATCGTCTGAAATTAATAGGGTTACACAGTGGAAAAAATCCGATAAAAATTAACTCTAATATTCGTTTTATCCCCATGGCAACCACATTACCCCACGATAAAAATGTTAAGGTAACCATATTGTGATGTTATCGCCCATCTTGGCGAACATAAACAACTTGGCGCGTCCCGAAGGAGTTAAGCATTCTGATAGCTAGGCCGACGATATTTCTCTTCTGTTTGAAAACTACTAAGAATACCTTTCTCTCGAGGTTTTCTTCAGAGCTCAGGCAAGTTGATGCTTTTCTTCCACAGCAAGTGGGAGGGAGATGTTTCTTTGGGTCTCCCACAACCATCTCTTTAGCCCAGACAGTACCTGACCAGTCTCTTGGGCTATCTACCCCGCAGCAATTGAATTTGATCTGTAAGGCATCAATGGTAAACGTAAGACGAGGTTCGCGACCGTATTTCTGACGAATTTCCCTCAGGACGGACGTGCGGAAAGCAGCCTGCCCATTTAAAGTGCTATCCAAGGCAATGGATATAGCTCCTGCGATGGACTCCAGCACCAAACATACGTACAGGATCTGACACAGCTACAGAGAAAACAAATTGGAAGAATTGAGCTAAGTTTTTTAAATCGTGGAATTAAATAATATTAAAGATTATATTAAAACAGATTTGAAACCATTATTAAACTGGTTATTACGAGAAAATTTATATGCCTGTGTTCAATAACTGATTTGCAAAATAACGTCCTTATTTAAGTATATATGTTTTTATTTGTACATCTATTAAATACATGATTATTGAACTTCAGCATAGATCATTAAAAAGTTTTAAAATATGACGCAGTTAGTAAATACGAAATTAAAACGGTCTTTAAAAATCCATTCCGAAAAAAATGAGGGAATGTTTTTATTTTATTCTAAAAGCTTCATTACTCTGCTCGTCCATCACATTTTCAGTTCGGCTTTCGTCAATAAATCCTCAGAGCTCAAACAGTTCGGGCATTTCTAATTGTTTCTTTCACTGTTATAAAAGAAATGTATAATTGTAGGTACAATTGGCAATCCTTTTGGTTTATTGGCATTCTGGCAAGAAACGTGACACTGTTTCTGTAATATGCAGGGTGATTCATAAAGAAGTATATTTTTTCAGTGTACTATAAATCAAGAGCAATTTAAAATATTATATGTTACTTATGAGAGAATTGTATGGTATTCTTCTAAGTTTTGTTAGAGACAGTTACAGATGTTCTATGTGTAAGCCCTTAGTCACACGACACACATCGAGCCGATAATCCTTTGCTGCCCAAGCTCGTGTTAAGGTATCTGAATAGAGTCCATCAATAGCGGTTATGATACGCTGTTTCAGATTTACTAGATCAACAGGAAAGGGAGTAACCAATACCTTGTCCTGTACGTACGCCCACAGGAAGAAATCACAAAGTGTTAAGCCAGGACTTCTAGGTGGCCATTGGGTAAGTGGCATATTGTAATCCATGACTCGTTTAATCCATTGGTAAGGTAGATTCTCTTTGAGGTAATCTCACACATTGGCCGATAACTGTGGTGTTGCACCATCCAATTGGAGAATTTATTTATTTTTATTTATCAAATGCCTGTCCATTGGCCATCAGGTCATTAGGCAAAGGGATATCGAATTCATTATACAAAAACTCCAATTTATCAGAATTCGAAAGATCTTCCGTCACCAATCCAGCAGAATTTGTGTCTTTATAATTCCACAGTTGGTTATGGGCATTGAAGTCGCCACAAGGAATAGTTTTACTGGAGATAATCATGAGGCCCAAGTCAAGTTTGATGTTACCGAGTGAGCTTTAATAACCATAAATTTTAAAATGTTTCTCCCATTTCCACACATCCAATTTTACTATTTGAGCTCCGTTGTTTGAGGAGAAATCACTTATTTCATGAAAGTCAGAAATCAAGCCTTTCTTCACACAAACCAAAACACCACTGGCGATTCTTCTCGATATAGGGAGAATTTTAAAATAATAAGGTCCAAAAGTGTAGTATTTCAATAATTCAAGAGATAAAATAGCTTCGAGAATTTCAAAGACATCAATATTGTAAGAGTTTAAAATAGTCAGCAATTGAGTTCTTTTTTTTATGAGAAATACTACCAGCGTTCCACTGGAGAACTCTCAAGCGTCTAAAATCCTTAAAAGGACGGTTGGCACTTGAATTCGAATGCATTGCAAAAGAAGATTTGAAGTGCTTCAGTCGCTATAGCAGATTTAGCGTTGTCCAGGGTGTACCACGAAGAGGCCTGCTGTGTTACACCCCTCCAATTGTAGAATGAAGTTGTCAATATCGTTCTGCAACCATGGAATCAACCAAAGAGTTAACATATCCAAAACAGTAGCTTCCGTGACCGTTTGGTAAATTCAATCACACAAAACCCTTTTCCACTGCAGACGCCGCCATTTCTACTGACTAGTCTCATATGGCACGTATGCTATTTCCTACGTCACTTCTGTCAGGGGGCGCGACAAATTTTAAGTGCACATGTACCCAGTAGCGATTTAAGCTCATTTCGGACCCTGGACGCAGAAGATCCGCAAGCCCCCTGGTACTCGCGGATCAAAATTTATAAACAGAAAATCTGGTTAAGTCCAGCTTATCCGGGCCCTTCCAGATGCTGGACCGCTGGGGGCCCAATGTATAAACCGACACTGCATGTACTTAACGGTTCGCTGAGGAGGTGCGTGTCTTTGATTGGACTTTTTCACAGCATCTGGAAAGTGTATACTTCTTTATGAATCCCCTTGTACATTAAAATAGTTACAAAGCAGCCAAATGATTGCATTTAGCTACTGTACAGCATACATGATACCGCTCTATATAATATCTTACCGATATGAGAACAAGCCGAAGCATTGTTCCAGAAGCACATATTGTTACTATACCCAGAGCGAGAAGCATGGCCCCGTTGAAGAGAAGTACCTTCCCTGGCAGTGTGAACTTCAAAAGGATTCCTCCACTGAGGCAAGATTTAGACGACTGGGAGCAGCACCAGACTCCAGTTACCTGTATTGTAAAGGTTTCCTTTATATTTAAGATCACTTAATTCCTTTCTAATTCTAAATATTTTAATCATACTTAATAACTATCTGTATCTAAAATATCCATCATACCTAGTTGTCCCATAAATTCTGACACAATTATAAAGGAGTTAAAAAATTTTAAAAAGATTTTGTTATATCAAATTTAAAATTAGATCTTAAAGTTTTATTTTACTTTTAACACATGTTGCACCTTTTACTCAAAATGATTACATTTTGACTTCATACTAACAGTAAGTCACTTTAGCCAATCATCTGTCGAGGCACACGACTGTTCCAATTGGGTGCCATTTTTGCCCCCCCCCTTTGCCTGCAATACTGACCAGTACGAGTGGTTTTAGATTCGGTCATCAGGGAGGCTAATCTAGAACATTCTCTCTCAACCTCTTCTAAATCGTCTTCGTCTTATGAGCAAAAGCAGTCCTATTGAAAAGTCAAATCGTTTGTGAACACACAGGCATACTTTCAGAAACTTCAATATTCATTCTAAGATAATTTATTGATAACTTTTTGCCATGGTTTTCACATTTTTCTCATAAAAATGGAGATGCCTTTGTGGCGGTCTCCACCAAAGGACCGATTTCCGGTTAGGGAACTAATGATTTTCCTCCAGTCACGTAGTTTCGCTTTGGGAAAGTATCCAAAACAGGATTGTCCAACGCTTATGTTCTTGGGCAAGTCAATCTTTGACCTCTCTTTATCCAGCCGGCAGAGAAGTGACCAGAGCAGTTTCCTCGCCAATATCCGGCTTCAAATACTACCTGACAAGGGGTGACAAGTACCAATGGCATAGTAATAATCCCGGCTACGATTTATCAGAAATGATTGTGCGTCATATTTCTCTTTTGAAGGTGTGACATATTCCAAGTTTAAAGAGACACCAAAAGACGTTCCACGACGCTCCAACACATACTCTCCAAGGGACTCACAGACTTTTTTTCAGTCTCGTTTTCCAAATTGGCTTGTACGCTCTCACACCTGCAGTGACCTCTCAAGGCTCTAGGTAACAAGCAATACAATGCGTCTTACGCAGCCTTCACATCAGTAATCCAGTCTTAACAGCCTCTCATCACGTTCATAGTTGATTTCTTAGAAAGGAAAGGAAACTTCTTGTTTTCCTTAAAACAGAAACAATTCGTGAAATCTGGAGACAGTGGTTTTCATCCCTTTACTGAAAAACCAATTTGCCCCACCAAGAATCAATATTTACATAGATTTAACTGGATAAAATCTACTGTTGCTAGATGATATACGCTAAATTGTTCCAGAGAATTCCTTTTCAAATGGGATTTTAGCAAAAATATCGATTCTACAAAATATCATGACGTGGATAAAAAAAACTGGTGGTCATTTCCGAAATCAACAGACCAGATTACATAAAAACCACCGAAAACTTCTTTTGTATCTTTCAAAAACTACAGTTTTGCGGGCCTTTGTAATCATTTGGATCTTAATATCGACCGCTTATAATAATTCGGAGGATACTGATCTAAAAATTACCCTGAAGAACTTGTAAGGAGATGCCTAAGAATAACAATCTTTTAAAACAGATTTAAAGATCAACAACGTTTCTAAGTTATATTATCAAGGTTCTGCAGGACCCCACAATTGCCTTAAAATTCTGGTCTAAATTAATCCTACATTCCGTAATTTCTTGAAATATTTGAATCAGAAATAATGCTGTAACTACTAAATAAAAAATGCATTATTACTAAATGAATTTTATTTGAATTCTATAAGATTTTTCGTTAGTTATAACACATGTTTGAAAATTTAGCTCTCCACTAATGCAAACAGGAAGGAATGAAGACACAAACAAAAACACCCATCCACACACACAATCTCAGGTTTCCTTGATTTTTGTATTTACTACGGATGTTATAAAAAAATCACTTACTATACATATGATTCCAAAAAACACTAGCGATCGCACGAGTACCGAAGGCCTGCCTGTAGGATCTCCTAAGACACACAAAAGAAATTTCAATAAAACATAATTTTGAAAATCACTTTAAAATAAATTGAACGAACTAAATAACAGCATTATTTATATAAGCATAGATTTCTAAAATTTCAGAGAGCCACTGAACTTTAGAGAAATGCTAAAACAAAATCATTTCAAAAGCAAAGCAAAAAATGACTTTATCTTTGAATTATCAAATGGGTGACTTTTTCAAAGTGTTTTATTTATTTATGCATCATTTCAATTTCAATAGATAAATTATCAAATGGACGCTTTTGTTCTTTGCGACTTGCTGGAGGAGTAGCTGTATACCCCCTTCCTGGAGAAGAAAGGCATTTTTGCTACTGTGATGGACTTCCTAAACATACATAGAGATGGTTGCTTTTTAGCCATCATTGGAATTTATTTACACTCCTAGTACTTTTGAATATCTTTGGAACGCTTTTCCATTGACGTTGTGCGCAGTCTCTAGATCAGATGCCTCGTCTATTTGACGCGTGTGCCATAGCCGTTTGAATCAGTAGTCGTGATATATAGGGAATATCTTAGACTTTCCATGGAGTGCATAATAAAACAGTAGCGTTAGGCTGTGCTGCCATCTAGTATACAAAGCTTGAGTCACCACTTCAACCGAAGCTATTAGTAACTGATCATTAATGATGACCTTGTAAGCTGTTTTTAGGGGGGGGGAGTATTCGAACTGTCTACATATGGATTTGGAGACTAAGTTTTACACGCGATAGACAACTGGGACGCAAAGGAATCCATATTCGGGTCAGTCGTTAAGCGCTTTCATTCCTGTCTTTTGTTTACGACTTGCGGTAAAAGGGGTTGTTGTCTGCGTGCAGACTTTATTTGTTACGGGTTCCGTGAGCCTCCTACTAATCCTCTGTAGAAAAACTATTTCTTTAAATATTGTTGTATTGAAAACTTTCTCCCAAAGAAGAAGACGCGGTTTATGTAAATGAAGGCTTATATATCTTAAAGCATTAACTTTTTGGTTCGAAAGCGAGAGGGGTTAGGAGTTAGATGATAGAAGTTAGTGATTAGCGTAAGGTAGTGGAAAGCTAGTCGAAAGTGGCTAGACGCTTAACTGCTTAATATTTAAAAATTTGTTAATTAACAACTGAGCCAGTAAGTTATAATTGAATAATATCGACCAGAAGTCGAATTGCTAAGAAAGAAATTACGGTAATTCAGATCGTAAGTAATCAAAAAGTGCTAAACTTAAGTTGATTGAATCTTAGCAATTATTAAATATATCTTCTACCTAGCTTTTGCTCCTAAACTTAATTAAAGTTGCATTTCCTACTCTGGGTTGCAGATATTTAGTAAGGAATAATAAAAATTAGAATTGTTCTGACTATGGCCGATTTTTATTCTAACTCCCAAATACTAATGAATGGATTAATTGTTGAAATAATTATTGGTTTATCTTCCTGTAGTTTCAGGTGTAATCTAGAAAATTTTGAAATGAAAAATCATGCACATGGCATTTGAAACTTGCAAATATCTGAACGTCAAGAATTTATCAATGTTGAAAGCCTTTGGAGAATTTTCTGTAGTCTTGGAAAAATACCATTTGATTCGAACTATCAATCTTTGAGCCCGGAAATATGTGCCAAGCTGCGCCTTAGATAACGTATTTGAAAAGAAATTCCCTTTCGTAATCCATGAAATAAATAAGACGTGTTTGCTCCTATATTATTGTTAATCGTGAAATCTTTCAAAAGAAAAGGTCGCCGCAAATTTATAAGATATTTGTTAAACTAAATAGATAAGATTATCAGAGATAAATCAATAAATTAGTGAGATAAATTAATAAATTAATCGATTAAAAATAAAGTAATTGGATAATGAGGTAAGTTCAAAAGTTCAAAAAGAAAACCAGTAATGTTTATCAATATAAGTAATCCATGAAATAAATAAGAAAAGTAATCGAACCCATTGGAGGATATTCTTTAACCCGGCATCACTTGCGTGAAAAAAACGACCTAAAGTTTTCGGGCGGGGTGTGTCACACCCAAGGGTGCTTACATTATGTTTTTACCGTAAAATTTGTATAAAAAGATTAAAAAGGAAGAAAAGAAGGAAGTACAACATGTTTGTTACATTTTTCACGCGCAAATTTAGTTTTTCGGTTCTTTTTATAAAATCATTCAGTTCATTGTTTATACACTCCTTAATCACGTAGTGAGGGAGTGCGATGTTTTCACTGGATCTTAATTTTTTTTTTCATCTGTATCTTTTTCAAACTAAACACATAGGAGTAAACTTCTCTATTTTTTAAATTTAAAAGTTTTGGAATTTCCTTTTTATTTTCTCTTATTTTGTTTCAGCAATAGTTCTTTCTTTTTTTTTTTTCGAAAGTTCATCTGAAAGTGAATAACATGTGTACCAGTTGTCTCCTTTAAAACTACGTTCTTCTCAAATGTTTTTGTGTCTCAACGTATAAAACATTTACTTTCAACAGTGTCTCCCTTTTCTAAATCCGGATCGATTTCAGTGGAGGAATCATACTTGCTGTTATACTCTTCATCATTTGATTTTTCTTCATTATAACCGCGAATTTCTTCATCCGAAAATACTGTTGTACTATATCTATTACATACTGTGTACATTAAAGTACTTAAATATCACATTTTTTTATCATAACTACAATAATACACCATAGCATAAGGAAGATTTAAAACGTGTTCATGCATTCAGAACTGTAACGGTGATTCACGCGCAGGGTGTGACATACCCGAAGAGGTGATATCTAAAAATATATGTTTAGAATTCACCTACAAGCTAATGAAAGGACCTTAAAGTCAGCTACACGAGAAACTATCTATTTGCCAATAAAGGCTTAGAAGGAGCGTTGAAAAAAGTTAGACGGTGGGTATGACACACCCTGCGCGAGTAGTGCCGGGTTAAAGTTGATTTTATTTTCGGCAAATCGATACAAATCGATAGTACTTTATGATTTCCTATATATAATTTGGTACTTTTCTGGAGAGGAAGTAGCCTCAAGTATAACTTAAGTGTTAAATAAAAACACATATGTGAATATATTCGAATAATATGATGAATAATCAAATAAAAGGGCCTAATTTACTAATAATTAACGACGTATCTCGAAGCAGCACGAAATCTATTGCCGACTATCCTAATAATTTTGAAACATGGCGATGGCTTTGCTAGTTCTGAGTGGTCCATGTATCAAAACTCCTTGAAGGCTATTTTGGAGGGCTCTTTAACATTTTGTGGACTTTTCGCTTACGCATTTCGGGTCTCCTGTAGCTTGACAGCCCCGTACCATTGATACGGATGATACCGTAGTAGCTACGCCCCTGAAACATGGTCAAGTGGCGATTTCTTCTCTCCCCTCATTAAACAGAGGAAGGATTAAAGGATACTTAAGTCTTAACCCCCATGCTAGCAATTTATTGCCAAAGGTTAAATATATGCTCGAAATTAATCGCCAAAGATTTTTCAAGTTAAAGGTAACCTATTGGATATTAAACATTTCTCGGTGGAAGAAAAAAATTTGCTGAAATCGCCAAAGATCAACAATGGGATGGGGGTTAGTACTGTGGCGTAACGGAAAATATTAGTGCCCCTCTGCAAAGTAAGGTTTTGCACTCCAAGCCGGATCTTACAAAAGGTACGTACTTGGCATTAGTCAGATTTGGGGGCCCCTAGAGCCTCGCTGCCCCCTCCCGCAGTGCGGGAGTAAACGTTACGCCACTGGGTTAGTACATATGTAATAATAAAAGTTATAGAAAATATATGCATATATATTCGCAGCAACTTCAGAAATATGAATTTTGAATAGAGAAGAAGTGTTCAACACATCAAATGAGAACGATAATGAAGTTAAATTTTTGTAGCTTGTAGCTTTCCAAAGGAGATTGGGATGTCGGCACATTTCTCCGCTTTTTATCTGGTAATGACTTTGCCTGGTGTTGCTTTCGTAGTTTGGTGAAAAGGAGGTGTGGCTTCTGACGGAGACTGTGTTTCGGCGACTTGATTTGAAGGCTTTTATTGGCTATTGTGGATTTATGAATGCCTAATTCGTAGAAAAAAATGTAACTATTGAGGTAAAACGAGCAATATAGAAATAAAAAAAAGAAAAACGAGCCTTACAGTAGTCGCATATGATGTGTAACATCTGACATGTTATCGTGGTAAATACGCAATAGTGATTTTAATCCTGAAAAAATGCATCGGGTACGATTGGAAATATTTTTCTATCGAATAAATATATCTTTAATAAAAACTTTATTTAATTAACACAAGGAGTAATGCAATTTTTTATCAAAAATATTTATACTTGTTCAATTTGGGGAAGAGCGGAGAAAATAGATTTATGAAAACTAAAATATGACACATATACTTGTGATTTCAAAGTATTTTAAAAATCATTGAAAAACAGCGTCAGTAACAGTACCACTGTTAGTTGTCGAAACATTTCGATTTGTGTTCATGTCGAGCTTGAGTTCATCTTTCAGAAAAGCTATGAGTGGCTCAGCTTCTGGCAAACTGAAGTTAACATTAAAATCACCATTCAAAATCATGAGAAGCGAGTGAGTTTTTTTAAAAAAGAGCAGAACCACCTTCTGTATACGGTAAAAATACAAAATGCAAGAAATCTTTAATTTTTTTTAACTGTTTGATTCAGAGAAATGTATGCGACCACCGAAATGACTGTTTGTCCATTTTCAAATAAGCATTCTACCGCACATATGTCCCCAATATATATTGACTAACTATACCCAGCCCACTTGTTTGATGATCAATAATGTCCATATATTACTTACTCATATTTTTTTAAGAATGATTATCTTTATCAGACGCTTAACAGTAAATATAGTTATAAATATAGTTTACACATATAAATATAACTTCAGATTTCATACACAACGAGCCCTGACACTTTGACAATTGATCGTAAGAATCGCAAGTTTTTTCTGAATGAAGTCTAATATAATAAGACTTGCTGGTATGTAAGAAGTGAATTTAGATTCAAGTAAACGAAACCGAGTTTTTGAATTCCAATCTTTTCAAAAGCTAAATTTAACAATATAAAACAAAAAGCTGGTGGCTTGATTGCTACTAAAGTTGGACCCCGATACGAGGGTAGCGAAGAGACACCATCAGGAGCGCATGTTTAAAAATTAGAAATATTAAAGAAAATCAAAAATATACCCGTTTACTTAATTACTTAGTTTTTTTTAATCGAGAAATCTGTTTTGATCACAATTAAAAATTTTATATTGACAGCGACAGGAATTAACGTCAAAGTATGAAAAGGATTCGCACTAATTCCATATTACTTACTTGTATTTTTTTAAGAAGTATGAACTTTGTCAGACGCTTAACAAGAAATATAATTATTAATATACAGTTTACACATATATAAATATATCCTCAGTTTTCACTCTCAACGAGCCCTGAGACTTTGACAATTGAGAGTAAGAATTGCAAGCTTATCCTGATTAAAGTCTAACAAGACTTGCTGGTATGAGCGAAGTGAATTTAGATTCAAGTAAACGAAACCGAGTTTTTAAATTCCAATCTTTTCAAATGCTAAATTTAACAATATAAAACAAAATGCTGGTGGCTTGGTTGCTACTGAAGTTGGACCCCGATTCGAGGGTAGCGAAGAGACACCATCAAGCGCATGTTTAAAAATTAGAAATATTATATTAGAGAAAATCAAAAATACCCGTTTACTTAATTAGTTAGTTTTTTTTTTAATCGAGAAATCTTTTTTGATCGCAATTAAAAATTTTATATTGACATCGACAGGAATTAATCACAAAATATGAAAAGGATTCGCACTAAAATATTTATTCAAATAATTCCATATTACTTACTCGTATTTTTTTAAGAATGATGAACTTTGTCAGACGCTTAACAGGAAATATAATTATTAATATATAGTTTACACATATATAAATATATCCTCAGATTTCACACACAATGAGCCCTCAGACTTTGACAATTGAGTATAATTTAGAAGCTTATTCTGAATGAGGTTCAATAAGACTTGCTGGTATGAGCGAAGGGGATTTCAAGTCATGAAAACGAAATCGAGTTTTTGAATTCGAATCTTTTGAAATGCTACATTTAACAGTATAAAAAAGCTGCCGGCTTGATGACTACTAGAGTTGAACCCTGAAGCGAGGGTATAGAAGAGACACCTCCAAGCGCGCTTATTGGTCAAATCAAACAGCGCGCGCTTCCCCGACTTCCTGTTACGCATTTCCGTCCTTTTTCACGAAATCACTCCAACAATTATCCAGCAACCGAGAGTAAAGATGCTACACATCAAAAAGCTAATGTACTTAAGAAAAGATGGAGAATTTAGAATTTAAAATTTAGAAATTTTGAGAAATTTAATTTAATTATCTAGAAGCGATTCTAGAATTAGAAACGCTTGTTGCTTGTAATCTTTGCTTGCTTTTAGAGCTGAAAGTATTTGAATGAGTTTAAGAAATTGTTCAACTAAGTTAGCCATTGTTTTTAAAAGTTCAATTAAGCTATATACTTTTCAGGTATTGTTTTCAGTTGAGAGGGAAATTTGTGAGTAAGACTTTGTCCTTCTGGTTCTTCATTATTGTTCGAGAGGAGAGGGGTATTTTTGATTTCTTGTTTTCCACTAACAAGCGAAAGAAATTTCCTCGACAACATTGTTACTGGTGAAGTTTTTATTAACATTAATAATAATGGTTCTTTGGTTTGGGCCTTTCTTTGGTTTGGGGAACTCTGGGCATTTGGTGAAGCAGGCACTATGCCCGTACACCACGCAATTATTGAAGAAGGATACTCCTGCCTTCCTTCAATATTACATTCTTTAGAAATGTGATCTTTACCAATTAAGTTTTTAATGTACTGATTAAATCATAGTAAAATATTCTGAAAAACGTGATGGGAGGGGGTTATAAAAATGGAACAAAAATTCGATTGTGTAAAAAAACTACCTTTTTTTTCTTCAATGTTGGAGGCAATTAAAAATTTTATTCCTCCTCAGTAAAATAATAATTTAGAATTTAATTTGGATCGGAGATTATTAACTTATTTTGGTGTTTAATTTGGCCAAAAAAAATTAACCATCGCCAATGGTTTTCCAAAACGGTAAAGGGTTCTTACGTGTATTATCGCTACAATCACCAACTCTATTTTTAACTCTCCAACTTAGCAACCCCGATTTCTATGTGTCGTACGCGATGAATTGGCCTCCAGGTGCTTCGTTTTCTGTAATGTCGCCAACAGATTGCGGTAATACGTAATTACCCAATAAATTACCCAAGAAAGTTAAATAAATATCATAACGAGATATTTACGTATTAAGATCGCCGCAGTCAGATTTGCTCCTCACGAAACGCTCTATGTTCTGCCAAAATCTGACTGATTGGTTTTCTATCAAATAAAACACGTAAGAAACTTTGTTGTTTTGATATCATGTAGTGATTCACGTGGCTCAAATTTTCCTGCGGTGATCCTAATACATAAGTATACCATAACGAAAATAATAAAATCAAATAAATTACAAGCCATAAAAGAAGTAGGAAAAAAAGTTTTAGTACTTACGTAATAGCGCAGTGCATCTAAAACTTACAATATTTGCGATCAAATATTCAATCATAATTTTCATCCCCCTTCCCCCCCCCTCCCATACAAATAACAATACATTTAATTCAATAATACTATACTTTGACGCTTAAGCTACAATACGACTTTAACCTCTTAAGTGCAAATGGCATATACATACGTCTCTCTCAACCATTGCGTTTAATGCCCCGGGCGTATATATACGTCTTTCAAAGTACGATATTTTCTGAGCACTATTATCCATAAAATTTTTCCGAAGTTTATGGTATGCAATAAAAGGACCTTGACAATGTTAACGAAGGATTTACATAATTATGCATTTCCTTATTTATATTCCTTTTCTTCCCCCCCCCCCAGTACATCACATACACGAGCCTACGTGGAAAATGGAGGCATTAGGAAGCGAATTGCGTAACTTTTAATCGGCAGTTAAAGGATTAATTATAAACTGTACAAATTATCAAGATAAGAGTTAATTTTTGTTCATAGTTTTATATACGACAAGCCCATGGGGTCACTGGTAATTATTAAACTTGATCTTAATTTAGTATCGCTAAATTATAAAATACATTGTACAGTACTGAGATATTTATAAATATTTTTTTCAGAGTAAATGTTAATTTTAATTTTTATTATGTCAGAATGTATTTTTTTTTTGTTTTCTTCAGTAGATTAATAATTCTTTTAAATAAGCTTTTATTTTCGACTTTTCAATATGCTCGCGACTCCCTCGTAGAGTGATCACGCCCCCCTAGGGGGGCGCGCCCCACAGTTTAGAAACGCTGTATTAGCGTCACCGCAGCAAATTTGGCACCACGTGAATTGCGTTATGATATCGAAACAACAGAAAGATTCTAACGTGTTTTATTTGAAAAAGAAACAATCAGTCTGATTTGGGTGGAAAATGGCACGATATATGTGACGAAAATTTAACTGCGACGATATTAATATGTAAGTACCAAAAAAGGAAATTCACCTTTCATTAAAATTTGAACTGATGTTAAAACTCCAGTTTAGTTCCCATCTTTGGCATTGGAGAAATGATAACACTATTAAATTGAGCCAATACCTCGTTTAGTTACACTGGAGTTTAATCTGATATAACTTTAACCTTTCCAAGTTCACAATAAATGAAGGTATTCACTAAAATAGGAATCAACCTGAAAAATAATATTTTTTAATTTTGAAAACGATTTCAACCTCTTTTTTGTTCTAGTTATCTTCCTAATTCGAGCCTAGTACCCCTGAAGATCCCCCATGTATATGTGATTCCAGCTCAGGTGTCGCTTGACATGGGATATCTTAAGGGGCCCGGGCCCAGGACCTTGGTCAAAATGGGGGCCTCGTCTCGTTCTCGACTCAGCCTTAACAAGATCCTGATTCGAAAAATCAAATGTGTTATTTCCGGTTGTATTCTCCGAAAGGCTGAGATATGTCTACTGGCCCCATGTGATGACCGTCGTCCTTGTATAGTCCTAGGCCTACCACCATACACCATCATTACTCATTTACTCAAAAAGCGGCAATTGCTTTTTATGCGATTGTAAATCCTGTACGGCTCAAGTGTAGTATGGGGGAGAGGGCTTTCGATTTGGCAATTTTTCTTTGGATTTGGCGATTTTCATATAAATATTATGGTGAGACCACGAATTTATTCTGGCTTCCGGACCCCTATCGCTAAGTGAAGTAGTTTGGCGATCGATCTTGGTCGCCAAAAAAAATTGACATCGTCAAGGACCCCCCCCCCCCATACTACACTTTAACCGTCATGTACATCTATTTGTTTCGGGCTATTGTTTGTACGAATATTTGACAACGTATGTTATGTATTGTCTATTTTTAAGGGTCATAGGTAGAGCTTATATTTGTGTAGGTGCTCGGGGCCTACTTTTGGATGGTGCCCAGGGCCTCAAGAAGTCTTAAAACGTCCCTGCGCTTAACCATGGTTCAAAATTACGAGGTCCGTTATCAATAGCTCTCGTGCAGCTGTATAGTACGACGTTGTATTACCCTCACTCATTCTAGTTTTAATTACTTATACAACCATTATGTATCTATTTTATTTATTTATTTACAGATTTTATGGTAAATTGAGCAACAAAGGTGCCCTTACGTATTATCGCAACCTATTGGTGACTTTATATGAAACGAAGCACATGATTGCTTATTCAGCGCATATGACACACGCAAAATTGGGGACGCCAACTTGACGAGTTATCTTGAACGTTGGCGATTTTTGTGATAATACGTAAATACCAGCAAAGGATATTATCCCCAATATGTCTATCCTTGTATTTCAAAATTGGCATTTTCAGCATAGGACTTTCGCCAAAGCATCATTAAAGAGTAAAAATTCTAGAGGAGATAACTAGAGCGACCATATAATAAATTATAAGTCTAAATACTTCCAAACCTTCCCAAGCTGGTCGTGGTCTGAATCTTCTGGCAAAGAATCTTCTAAATCCATGATCTGTTTCTCTTGAAGCCATTTTGTGCTTTTTCTATGAAAATAAATTAAATGTTATGTTTGCTAATACAACGTTTTCGTCCAGCTATTTCTGCCAAAATCAAATGTCTGTTTACAGCAGTAAAAACGCCTCACAACTGTAAACAATAGCCAGATGACGAGATCAACATCTGAGTTAGCATTTCGCATTTGCCCCCACGCCAAGAGGAAGACTTTGAGCCCCGACAGATCTACTATATATTAGCCCAACTACATGACAATTCATAAAAGGACGAAAACCCGAACCCGCTGAGTTTCGAATACATTATTCTACCAATTAGGATACTATAGATGCACAACTACATTTTCATATTTTGCTCAGATGTGCTGGTACTTTTCCTTTTAGCCAACGCAAATCTCGCCAAGCAGACTATACAAGCGATAACACACAATATACACATGAAGAAAATATTTACAAATGTCAATTCTCATTGATTTTTCATCCATTTTTGATGTATTATGAAAAAGATGTTACTGATAAGAAAAACTGCTTGTTTTGAAAATGTAATGTAAAAGGTTATTAGCCGAATATTCCATTTGGCGTCGATTGGATCATTATTTGGCGACTTTACTGCCTGCGTCGACAATAAAGCGCCGGCGAAAGGGAAAAGTAACGTTTTACCATTTTGCTTATAGGTTTGGTGGCTTTTGCTACAATTGTATAATTGACTTCCCTAATACATGAATAAAAGTAAAAGGATACTTAAGTATTATACCATCGTCCAATTTGGTCAAATCGGAAGACATCCCCAAAAATGTTGCCAAATGCTGTCATCATTATTATTACTGTGTTACAACATGCGCAGGAATGGTTTCCACTATTGACTGCTCATCAGGGCATTTGGCAATAAATTCTGATTTGGCAAAAATGATCAACAATGTGATTCGTGAGTACCAGTAAAAGTTATCAGACATGGTTAGCAACTTCCAAACTTCAACTGGTATAAGAAAAATAGAAAAATGAGCGTACATAAAGAGACTCTTAAAGCTATACAAATGAATAAATTCAGAAAATGTAAGAGAGATCCACATTCCCACTTTTATTATTATTATTAGACAAATGTTGAATTTACTTCTTAAATTAATCGCTTTCAATCGACTCAAAATTATAACAAA
Organism: Trichonephila clavata; assembly: GCA_019973975.1. NCBI lineage: Eukaryota > Metazoa > Arthropoda > Arachnida > Araneae > Nephilidae > Trichonephila > Trichonephila clavata. Next base: position 44,735 of record BMAO01033747.1, on the reverse strand, counting down.
TATTCCCTTGAAATTTCAACATTTTACACCTATTTTAGCATTAATATCATTTGTCGACATAAGTGAGCACTTTCATTGATGATCCCTGCTAAGATTGCAAATAGAAGAAGAAAAAGAGAATTGCTGAATTCTCTTTTTCTTCTTCTTATTTAATGGCTCGACAGTCCTAGGTGAGTCTTGGCTTTCTCCAGAAGTTTTCATCGGGCTTCTCTACTTTCGGCAACTGTTTTCCAGTTTTTGACCTTTAAAATATTTAGGTCTTTTAGGACAATCCATCTTAACGGGGGTCTGCCCCGAGGTCTATTTCCCATGGGCTTTGCCAGAAAGATTTTCCTTGCAGCAACAATCTTCACTCAATCTAGCCAGATGACAAGCCACTTTAAGTCTGTAATTTGACAAATTTTGCGATAGCTGAATTATTACAAGTGGGGTTTATAAAAGCATGTCAAAAAACTAAAACGAATACAGCAAAAATGAACATTTGAAATAAATACAGAAGCATTTCAAGTTTCATTTATATGTTTTACAGGAGTTTTTCACTTGAAATCTTGGTTTCACGGCATACATCAATGCAAAAGTCCAGTTCCTGCTACATTCTAATTAAAGGGGCACTACCATCGTTATTGACAGCATGTGTTATCCTTTCCCTGTTATACAAAAACATGATTTTTTACATATGACCAACCTTTCTTACCCTAATTGATGTGTGATGTAGCAACTTCATGAAAGGACCATACGTGTTGTCAATAAAATTTACAATACTATGTTGAGTATTGTCTTTTTTTTCTTTCGCACATAATTCATTATCTAAGAATATCAAAGTGAGTTCGGAAACGCACACACTCAGGTTTTTGAACACAATTAAGCGGAACTGGAATGTCGACAAAAAGAAACAATATGCATTTAGGGGTTAAGCCAATGCTTCTCAAAGTTTCAACATTTGCTACCCAGTATTCAATCCTAATCTTCCTCGCACCCCTCCCCTTATGCAATAACAAGCTTTTAATTCAATAATACACTTTGACACTAAAACTACAATACTACTTTAACCACTTAAGGGTCATCGACGTATATACACGTCTCGCTCAGTCAAAGCGTTAACTGTTATGGACGTATATATACGTTTTTCCGAAGTACGATATTTGCTGTGCACTGATAGCCATACAATTATTCCGAAGGCTTTAGAATGACATTGTTTGCGAAGGAATTACTTATTTCAGAGGATTTCCTTATTTATTCCTTTTTCACCCCATTCCATCACATACACGCCCCTACGTGGAAAATAAGGTCATTGGGGAGTGAATCAAGTAACTTTGAATCAGCAGTTAGGGAAATAATTATAAACCGTACAATAACCAAGATAAGTATTAATTTTTGTACATAACTTTATATATCGCCAGCCCACATGGGGTCATTGATAATTATTAATGTTGTTATTACACTCATGTCCATAAATTAAGGATAATTCAGAATTACACAGAAATTGAATTCTAAAATAAAAATTTCACCTGTAGAATTATCACACACATCTTGAAGAAGAATATGCAAATTACAGGAAACCACCAGATAGCGCGGATAGTACGTCACAATGACGAGAGTGTAAGAGAGGGGTATGTAAGGAATGGTGGCGAAGGAGTAAAATTGTTCACAAGCGCTTTAAAAGCCTTTCAGTGCAATAACCGCATAGTTATGGCACAAAGGAAGCATTTGGATGATTTTTTATGTGGTAGAATTATCGGACGACTGGAATGTGGACGTACCCAGCTGGAAGTATCCGAGGAACTTGGAATCGCCCAGAGTGTCATCTCCAGGCTTTGGCAACGATTCCAAGATGATGGTAATGTGAGTAGAAGTTACAGCACAGGTCGCCCCTGAGTTACAACGCCAAATGAGGACCGGTATTGGTAGTTACTGCCAAAAGAAACAGATGGAGCACAACATCAGACCTATCTCGTCAGCTCTCTTCAGCTACCGGTACGACAGTTTCAAGGCAGACCGTGTACAGACGCTTAGGGCACATTGGTCTATATGCTCGTAGGCCTGTCAGATGTGTTCCCCTTACCGCAACTCACTGTTGCCTGCGATTAACCTGGAGTAGAGAGCATGCATTGTGGACTCCGCAACAGTGGTCTTGTGTGATGTTTTCCGACTAGTCCAGGTTTAGTTTTCAGTATGATTCTCGCCGGACTTTCATATGGAGAGCGCCAGGTACCCGTTACCACCAAGAGAACACCCTTAAACGACACCGTTACGGTGGTGTGGGATGGCTCGTTTGGGGAGGAATTATTCTTGGTTCCAGAACTAACCTGCATGTTCAGAGTGTAACGATGACAGGCCACATCTATCGGGATGTCATTCTGGAACAACATGTACGTTTGTTTCGGGGCGCCATGGGTGATGAATTTCTGTTTATGGATGACAGCGCCCGTCCTCACCATGCAAACATTGTAGACGGATGCCTTCAATCGGAGGATATCACCCATATGGATTGGCCAGCATACTCACCGGACTTGAATCCAATAGAGCATGTGTGGGATATGCTTGGCCGACGAATTGCAGCCCATCAACCCCCTCCCACTTGTCTACTGGAGCTTCGGAGGGCATTGCTAATGAGTGGTGTAATATTCCCCAAGATCAGATTGATAATTTGATACTCAGCATGCGTAGGCGTTGTAAGGCCTGTATTGCATCATCCGGGAGACATACTCCGTATTAACCATCATACTAACCATGTTATACTGTTTTTTGTTAAATAGGTTATTTTTTGAAATTTGCTCCAGGGAGTAAAAATCGCAATTTTTATTAATTATGCCAAACATAACATATAGCATCTTTTTTTTTTGCTCTTTACCTTTTGTTTAATAAATAGACTTTACAAATAAGTCAAATTTGTTTTGCTTCTATCTCTTTCTTTGCCTAAACTTCATTATCCTTAATTTATGGACATGAGTGTGTGACGGGGCTATCCGCGAGATTTCAATACTAATCCTCTTGGGAAACTTTGGGGCCACCATTCATACTATTTCACAGCCTCTTCGGGAAAAACACGAGATAGTTATATGTTAATTAGTTCGACTATATAAAGTCTATATATAAGATTTTGTAATTGTAAGAGAGAAGGAGTTGCCAAGCTGTCATGGTAAGTATCATTTTAAAATCAGAATTAATGGTTTTTTTTTTTTTGAGAATTTTTGGGAGTTTAACTATAAAAAAATTAATAAAAAATTAAAGAACAACAGCAGAAAAAACCCCATGCACAGTTTTATGTAGTATAGTATAAGGTACTTGAAAAAAAAATTTTGAAAGAAAAGAAACATATTTAAAAAAACCTTAGAAATTTAAAAAATGTTTAAAAAAAGTTTTAAAAATTCAAATTTTATAAGAATTTTACAATGAGTTAAATAATTTTTGTATTGAATTATTATTAAATATCAACCTTTTTAAAATACAATTAAAACCAAATATCTGATATTAAAAATAAATTAAAAGTAAAAAAACTTTTTTAAAAACAAGTTTTTATTTAAACGTGCTAAAAAGAACAAAATAAATTTTTCTTTAAATTTTTTTTTACTATCAACTTATAACGTCATTACACAATTTATATGATATAAAAGCTTGTCGCAAGATTTACCTCTGCAGATAAACAAGTAAATTAAATAACTTGATCTGATTGATTTCAATTTCTTAAAATTTTCAAACTAAGTAAATAAGAGTGCTTTAATCTCGCGACAAGCTTTTATATCATATAAATTGTGTAATGACGTTATAAGTTGAAAGTAAAAAAATTTTAAAGAAAAATTTATTTTTTTCTTTTTAGCGCGTTTAAATAAAAGCTTGTTTTTAAAAAAGTTTTTTTACTTTTAATTTATTTTTTACTTTTTAGTTATCACTGGACAGGTTTCTTAGTCTGTTCATCTCATTCAACGCTGCATTGTTGCTAGGTGTTAGCCGGTTATTTTCGAACAGTCGAGCTAAATGAATTCTCGCAAAAAGTGTACTAGACGAAAAACACAATTCTTTCTTAAATCCGTAAATTTTAAGCAATTCTTTCAATCTTCGTACAGATCTTGGGTAATATTATCCAACGCACGAAAAAAAGTTTTATGAGATTTTCTTCATAAATGACAAAGTTATTAAATATTAAAATGTTGAGTATTTTTTGAAAAATCGTAAAAAAAAATTTCGACATTTTATTTTTTAAATGACTGATTCTAAAAGAGCAAATCATGAGCTGTTTTAGTACGGAATGTCGATTCATTTAAACAAAAAAAAATTCATGCGCGTCGATTTAGACATTATTTTCATAAAAACGCATCGATTTTGACTGATTTAAAAAAAATCGTAAGAAATACAAATATTATTATTTTGTAAAAAACATTATACCGTATCGGGATGAAATAAATGATCTTTCCAATTCTATAATTATTTTTTGTCTGAGCTTCATAGATTAACCTCTTAAGCGGTCAATTTTTTTGACCAAAATTTTCCCAAAAAACCCCATTTTTTAACTGCATGTAACTAAGCATAATAATTAACAGAACGCGCGAAAATGGAAGATTTTTATTTTAATCTCCGGTTTAAAATTTTACTCACCTTTTTTTATTTTATAATTTTTGGACAAAAACCCTTAAATGTTTGCTTTTAATAAGTACATTCTGTGTACTATGAAGAATATTTCACATATATCTTAAAATATGTTTTCTTCCACTTACCAAAAGATTTCATGTTCATACCTCTTTTTCATACGATTGATAGGATTTCATGTGTGTGTGTGCATATTTATATGCACACACAATATGAAGCATAGTGTAACACTAAGTCTTATATTCCAATGGGGATAGAGATAATATCGACTTTGGATTATCTATCCATTTTCCTTTTCCTTAGACAACACATTGTACATTGCCTTGTAAATCCCTGTTCTTTATCCAATATTTTCAAGAATATATATTCTTGCCTTCAGTGAAAAATTCTCACCTTCACCACTACCAAAATTCTGAATGAAGAGTAGTTCAGTACCCCCCATAGACAAACTCTCTCTCTCTGCATCTCCTAAAGACACACTCTATACTAATAACCTTATTATAGGAATAACAATGTCTGTGCAAATAAAATTTAGAAAGAAAAAATTTCGGTGCCTGTACAGCGCACGGGCAAACCGGTTGTGGCTAACTTTCAGTAGCCCGTAAGGTGTAAGGGCAAACCAGTTAAGGGGTTAAAGTTAGAATTTCTATAATACTCCATCTCAGTTTAACTTGGCAGCGTTGAGAAAGGTATACAATGTACCAATCTACTTGAAAAATAGCTCTACTTTTTTTGTTTTGAATTTAAATCCAAGAAAGTAGATAGAAATTTGTTAAAAAAAATTGCACATGTTGTAGAAATTAGATTATTTTTACGTTGTAGAAATGTAATTATTTTTTAGACAAAGTTAATTAATACAGTCGATAGCGCAACGTTATGAAATTCCAGTTTGGCTGAAAACCGATTTTTGACGCCAACTTTTGTCATTGTTGTAACAATAAAATTATTACAACAATGCAGATACATCCAAGTTGGCGCCCAAAACTAGTTTAAAGTTTTTAATTAATATCTTTTTAATTAATTGCAATATTGGAATATAAATGTGTGACGGGTGCTTACGCGTTTCACTAACCTTCTCTCAAATCCTTAAAGATTGTATTTATTTTAACCAATCCCCGCCGAGAGCCAAAGGTGTGACTTATGCAAACAAGATAGTTTCGGGTTTAGCGAGTTCGAAAAAGATATAAAAGGGAGAAATGAAATGAAGAGATAGAGGATAAATACGAGGTTGATTAAGAAGGTGATTCTGAGAGATTAGTTTAACTAGTGGAAGTTTATTCGCCGGAGGAAGATTATTGAAAAAAGTTCATTAATTCGGTTCGAGACGGAACTGAAGATATCAAAGATTGAAGACGTTCCTTAGATCCTTCCAGTATTTGAGAAACCTGCCTTAAAAAGGTATCAGGTCAGTTATTTACATAAATTAGATATAAATGCGTAGTTTGATTGTATACGTTATTCTCCGTAGTTTCAGTTAGTGTTCCGCCGTTCATAATTGAATTCTTATCGCACTCCACTGTAATTTGTTGTTCTTAAAGTTTGATTAATATTTGTATATTTCTCTAGTAAGAAAGATTTTAATAAATAATATTGGTTTATTAATTAAGTAGTCGTTAATCATGAATCCAACATACCCAAATTTAGATAATATGCAAAGGGGTGTTAATAATCATAGGGGTAGTGAGAGACTACGACAAATGGTCAAAACATGCATTGTCATCCAAACTAAACGTGTATACAAAATCTCAGCTCAATGGGAGGAAGATATCAGCTTCAAAATTGAGTTGCAAGATTCCACCCGAACAAATTACATACATACATACATTGTAAGTTAAATAAAAGCTTTTAATAAAAAAAATTGTGAAGATGGTACCAATTGCCTTAAAATGATATCAATACCTCTGTTAGAACTGCTAGCCTGTAGAATTGGTGCAAGACTAGCTCTTTCGGTTCGGACAGCAACCTACCACACCTTAAAACAACATTTTGGACAGATTCTATGGTTGCACTGTGGTGGATTAAGAACCGAGCAGAATTGTCAATATTTGTTTCTAATCGAGTCAGAGAGATAAATGAAGTAGACTCCCACGAAAATTGGAGACATGTCCCAGGAATTTCAAATCCAGCAGATGTTTTCTCAAGGGGTTGCACTCCGAAACAATTGTTAGATTTAAAATGGTTTGCAGGTCCCGCCTGGTTAAGGGAAGAACCAGGGGATTGGCCAATAACAAAAATAGACTGTGAGGTTAAAGAGGTAAATACTGAAAGAAGAAAGGTTACATTGCATAGTATTAACGTAAAAGAAAACTTTCCTTGGTACGCACAGAAATTTTCAAATTAGCATTCTATAATCAGGTTAGTAACATGGATAAAAAGATTCGTTGTTAACTGTCATAAGAGTCCTGAGGATAAAAAGGGGGGGGGAGAAATCTCCAATTCAGAATTTGAGAATGCAGAAAAGATACTTATAAGGACTGTTCAAAAAGAATGTTTCCCTGAGCCAAAGAATGTACCTATTATTGATGTAGTTAAGGATAAGGGGGGATTATTGCATGTTAAGACTAAAATTTCCGAACGGAAGGATGATCCTTGCTTTTTAACAACCATCCTTCTTCCAGCAAATTGAGTGTTAACCACATGACTTTAGTGGAGTACTTGCACAAATCCAATTGTCATGCGGGTACTAAAATACTGCTTTCAATAATATGGGGGAAATATTGGATTTTAAAATCGAGAACTGTCAGACAGATTATTAGAAAAGTGTGTCGTGTGTAGACGATACAGCGCAGGACCAGCTACCAGTGGGACTATTGCCTTGCCTGAAGACCGAGTTTAGGATGCAAAACTATTCGAGGTAGTAGATATTGATCAAGCCTTCTAAATGGTGATAAAGTGTGGATTGTCTTATTTACATGTGTGGTTTTCTGAGTCATACACCTTGAAATTGTAACCTCCTACTTAATGTGTTTTGCTCTCATTGATCGGTTCATAGCTCATAGGGGCAGACCGCCGACAATATATACAGACAATGGATTCAATTTTAAAGATTCAATTACAGAATTGCAAGGTCTATACTGGAGTAAAATACAACGAGAGTCTGAACTTCAAAGCATAAAGTGGAAGTTCATCCCACCCACCGCAGCTTGGTGGGGAGAATGGTGAGAAAGGCTCATTAGAGTCATCAAAGACCTTCTGAGACGTACTTTGGGGAGCGCAATTCTCTCTTATGAAGAGTTACTCACCATCTGCTGTGACTGTGAAGGAATAATAAACTCTCGCCCCTATATTTCAGAGGACTCAAAGGATTTGATCACCATTACTACAGTTATGTTTCTTCTGACTAATAGCTCTGCTGAAGTAACAGACTTGGATCTCAATGATTTTGCCAAATTCCAACGAAGAGCGAGATTCCGTGCCAAATTATTCAAGGACCTGAAAAGTAGATTTCTTAAGGAATATTTAGGACTGTTGGCTCAAAAACGTTATAAGCCAATATCTTACAAAATGAAAGTTGGAGAAATTGTCCTTGTTGAAAATTCTAACAAGAACAGGTTATATTGGCTAATAGTTAAGGTGTTAGAATTATTACCGGGTCGGAATGGTAACGTTAGAACCTTAAGGCTGAAATGTGGTAATGCAGAGATAATTCGCCCCGTTCAAAGGTTATTTCTGTTGGAAATACAACCTGAAGAACTTCTGATAGCAGCTGTTGGTATTGAAAAGATTCCTGGGGTAATCGACCTCGTCTGAAGTGCCAGTAGCCTGTACTGGCCCAGAACTAACCGAAGTAACTCCTGCTGTTAACAGTTGTAAGTTTTCGAGGTGTGGACGTAAGGTCAAACCGACTCAAAAACTAGACTTATTGAATTTGATGGTCTTGTTGGAGTCATAATTGACTCAAAGGGGAAGAGTGTGTTCATCTACAATAAAAATAAATAAACGAAAATCGTTTGGTAAAGTAGTATATGAACTACTTAACAAGTATAAATGTAATTAAATAATTCGTAATCGTTTCGCGAAGTAGTATATGAACTACTCAACAAAATAAAATGTATATAATGTTTTTTTTTTTTTTTTGTACTTGCTGTTATTCCAATAAAATAATTTTTTGGAATAAATGACGGCTTAGTTTCCTTCTTGGTGCCGTAAAATTAATTTAAAACGTAATTTAAATACGTAAAAGATGCACATTAAACCTGTCGAGGCTCAATGTCCTTCCGTTAGCGTGGTGTGATAGTTTGGAGAGTTGGTCACAGCTCAGGTCTCTTCTTCACTTGAGCGTGTTTTAAAATCACGAGGTCCGTCTTCAATAGCCCTCGTGTTTCTTAATGGTGCGAGGTTTACAAACACTCACTCAAGTTACCAGGAGGACTTTTGAATGGACTAAATTCATGTGACGTCACGATCACGTGAAAACTAAGTCACGTGATCACGTGCTGTTTGTTTACTACAGTAGCTACGACTCTATTTCGTTCTTTTACTTTTACATGATAATTTTTAAAATTTCTTATTTTGCTCAAATGGTTGATCGTTCATTTAAAGAAAAGGTTATTGTAGGAGATAAAATCATTTTTTAAAATTTAACAAAAAATCTGAGTGTTTTGAACTTGTACTTGTTATTTGTCTTATCTCGTACATAATTAGCTATGTGTTACTGTAACTGAGTTGTTTATTTGGATTTAATAGTTTAAATTTTCATTGCTAAAATTATTTCTGCCTGGTTATGTATCCTGTTCTTATAGTTACATAATTAAAATTGATTTCAAGGTCAATTTTTGTTTTAAAAAATAGTTTATGTAACTTAGAAGCTTTTTCATTAATTTTTTCTGTTCAAGATAGTGTTGAAAGTTTTTGTAGATACTCTCAAATGTATATTTTATAAAAGTTAGTATGGATTCTGGTTTGAGATTTCTGGTTATATTTTTAAAAAATCTTGTGTTTTTTCCAAGTTTAGCGAGAAAAATAATTATTACAAATCAACAAGGAAACAGATTTTCAAATCCGTACTAACTTTTTTCGCAGTAACCTATAAAACATAAATCACTTAAAATGATTAAAAAATTTTAAAAATTGGGCATCTTATGTGTTTGAAAAGATTTAAATTCTTAATTTTTTTTTAAACAGTGAAATAATAGCTGGTCAAACTGACTTTTTGCTTTCAGAATCAACATAATATAATTTGAAAAAAAAAATTGTATTTTTGCTGTTACTGTCTCCAAAAAACATTTTTAAAAAAAGGGTACTTTTTAAATTTAAAAACAAAGTGACAAACCAATTTAAAAAAACACACACACACCTCAATTACTGGAAATTATTTGTTATGTATGGTTGTACATTTTTTCTTGTTTAAAAAATTCTTATTTTTAAATACAATGGCCAAAATATATTCAACTAATTTTATGACTTGAAAAGTTTATGGAATGTCCAACACAATAATCTTGTGATTCGCTGTTTATATATATATATATAAATGTTATTCATCATTGAAATTTTTGTTTAGAAAAATTTACAGAAATATTTGTTTGGTTTGATACATTTTGAATTTAATTGTGAATGGAAATTTTATGCGACTATTCATTTATATATATATTGTATTGTATTTTTTCCATCTAATTTGCAATTAATTGTGCTGTAAAAATGAAATTCATTTTCACCAATGGATAAATATTATTAATCAAAAACTTTCATATTAACTCACTTTAATATGAGATGAACAATGGCTTAAAGTAAACTTTTTTACAAGTTTAAATTGTATTTTGGAACCATCTATTGTTTATACATAAATCATTATTTTCTATTATTTTTATAAATTATATGTAATTCAATAAGAACAATATATTTAAAATTAAGGATAATTAAATTGAATTTCTGAAAATTGTTTCACCTTTTCTGATGGTACATTCCCTTAATATTGTACAATATAAAAGAAGTAGATCAACATGTTATAGGCAATTCATATAAAAAAGTATTTATTAAAAATTTTAATGTAAATTTTTAATATAGTACATATTTGCATTAATAATAACTTGTGATCCAAGTGTCGCATACCCATGCACATATTTTTATTGTGTGATGTTATTTTTATAAAAGTTTTAATTTTTTTGTTTGATGCTTAATATAGCAACTGCTGAAGGTAACTTTTTAATATGCTGAAAGAGCTCTGAACACTTGCTACAGTAATTGCAACTTAAGAAAAAAGTATTAAAACAATTAATGCATGTAGAAATAACTCATTATATTTATTTAGCATGTATTGCAATATATCTTGTGTGTTATTTAAATCTCTTACATTCAAAATTAAATTCTGTTGCTAACTGATTTCATCTACATTTTTGTTGTAAACTTAACAAAAGTCTTGTAACTTTTTTCTAATACATGTGTTTCACAGGTTTTTAAATCAGAATTAATATTTGGTATACTTATATAAATCTAGTCGCGTAAAACTGTATCAATATTGCAGTGTTATAGAAGTAATATGTAAATTCCTGTACAGGGTTTTTTTTATAATTTGCTAAGTGATGCACAATTCTATTTTTAGAGGGTTTTTTTAAATTTTGTTTACAAATGATAAATTAACACAGGGTCATATTTATTTATTCTATTGAACTAAAAAAATTTCCATTTATAGCTGTTCATATTATTTTATGGTTTCCACAGAGTGGGTGGGAGATTATTAAATGCTAAGAATTGAATGACAAGTCTTTGAAATATCAATTTGAGAGTAGTTACATTTACTTATTTATAAAAACTTTGCCATGTCCAATTTTTATTTTATTAGAATCATTTTAGATATCTTTATATGTATAAAGTATTTACATTTGTAAAAATAAAATTCATTTTCATCAAAATGATCACCAATTAAATAAAATATTAATTTGAATTTTAAGTGTAGGTAGGCAAACTTGACGTAAATGTAATACATTTTATAGACAATTGTAACTTTTCATCTCTAAATGCTGAAAAAAATGAGAAAATTCATTCATAATATTTTTGATATATATAAATTCCCACCCGTGTGAAGAACGAGTATACCAGTTAATAGCATACTAGTACAAAGGGGGGGGGTTAAGAACTTTCTATAGTATTGATAAAGCAAACCACAAAATTGCAGCATCATTTCAAATATCTTACACTGGTATATAAGCCACACTAATATAAAATATGCAATTCATGCAGTTGTAAAAACAATTTCAACAGAGGATTAAAATATATATGAAATACTTCCCTATCAACTCTTAATATTTTAAGTACAAAATTATTTTAAAAAGCTTAACACTGTAAAACAGATACGTCTATAAAATCCACAAATCATTAAGAAATATGCATAACTACGAGGGGTGAGCAGAAAAAAAAAGGTTACAAGTCGGATAAAAAATATTTATTTACAATAGACAGAAAATACAAAAAGGGAATTAAGAGGCATATTCACCTATCACATTTCGTCATAATCACCAAGTCTATTTAGGCATTTATCATAAAGAATGCAGAACCTACTTGTTTAATCTATCTAGGTAGAAATCAGGTCCTTGTCCATTGAGCCAGTCTCAGTACAATATCGCAGCACATCAGAAAATGATATACTGCGTGCTACCATATCTCAATCCCAGCTCTGACGAGATTTCAAGCTGAGTTACCCGTTGATCAATCTAAGTAGTTCCTTCAATTCGTGCCGTGGTGATTTCTGTCCTTGCAACATGTTGTCTGCTCATTGCAGATGCGGATACATTTCATTCATATCACGACTCACACTTCCAAACAATAACAATTTCCAAAGAGTCTTGCCATTTCAATCTGCATCGTCCTGAACCATCTGGGTACTTTCACTATCTACCCGCAAACCAGCTGTATACCAAGTAGCACGATCTGTCTCCACTTTTGCAGAAACCATCTATGTTTTCCGTTGGAACATAAACAGTTGCAAAGACCTGCTTACAAAATGTTGGAGTGCCTCCAGCAGGACAAGTGCATGTTGCACTTATAACCTTAAGTTTAAAAAAAGTATTAAATATTAAAAAGAAATAAATTCTAAAATTAGATTGTAAATTTATATGAGTTTTCGGTATTTACATATTAGTCTACTGGTTAATAAATGTTGAAAGATTTGTGCCAAAGTTAATTTTCAGCTTATTTTATATTCAATTATTTCATCTAAAAACCAAAATTTAAATAAATAAATTATATGAATAAAAATTTTAAATAAGTGAAAATTAACAGTTTTTTTATATAAAAACACATCATAAAGTGCTTGATTTAAAAATACTATGCCTTATAAGAAAAATTAGTAACAATTTGGGAGAATCTTAATGTAAACACAACATTTCTCCATATTGAATTTAAGTTTTAAATGAAAAAATTTACATTTCTTTATCAAAATGGTTTGGCATTTCTTGCCTTTAATTTTAATGTGTTGGAATCAAATTAGGATTTACTCATAAATAGCAATAACTATGTAATGACTAAAGATTAATAATGCATATTCATTAAAATAGAAAACAATGCAATTGATATTCAACGCTACTCTAAAAAATAAGAATCAAATTATAAACTTATCATTGATAATATAGCTATTCAAAAAATTTTAATTTGTCCATTCACATTTCTTTCACAGAAGTTTAAAAAGCTGCTAAATTTGAATAGTTGCCATTACTTTTAATCTTTTAGAATCAATGATAAATAACAATATTAATGTTATTAAAAACCTATTTTGTATTTTAAAACAATGAGTTAAATTAAAGCATAAATGAGTAAATAGCAATGCATTCATAATAGTTTCAGAAAGTATCTAAATTAGAACACAAAATAATTTATAAACTTACCTCAGAAGTTGTTCTGATCTGAACAGATGACTTGTACTTTACTCTCTTCATTTCTGCTTTTACAACGATTTGGATAAAAAAATTAACAATTCACTGAGCAATCAGGCTCGGTAAGCGACATGTTACTCACAAACTTGTCATCGAATATAAAAAAAAGAACTACAAAATTAATTGAGAACTAAAATAACAGAGCTATATCTAAGTGAATCAAGAACTATAAACAAATACACCAGCTAACACTAGTCGAAGCAGACGAATACCTAATTAGATAAATAAATAAGAAAGAAACAGAAATTTTACAAAAAAGTTGTTAAGAATTTTTCCTAACAAATATAAAAACTAGAATAATGCATAAAACATAATGATATCATATATTTTAAGTGGATGAAATTACAGCACAAGAATGTCAACAACTTACTGCACAGGTTTAACACGGGAATAAAAAAACACGTGCAAATGTTGGAGAGTTGTCACGTGATTCCCCGCTTGGCGTCAGTCTGGTGCGAATTTCGTCCATATGCCAGATACTAGATGTCATAAATTCACGTCAGTACCAAATTAATTAATGTCATATTAATAAGGATTTTTTTATATTTTTCTTTGATAAATCTATTGCTTTGTTCTTCAACTGTACAAAAAGATAAATTTATAAAGTTATGCTTGTTAACCTCTCTTGACATAAATTCGCTCATTTAAAAAAATACTGATTTTCTTCATTTAGAAACTTTCAAAATATTCAAAAAATATTTTTTAGGAAAAAAAATTGTGTAATTTTATTGCTATTCTTAATTAATAATTAAAATGCGCCCTCTATAAAAAGTTCAAAGAAGATATTCGGTATGTTCGATAGTGGGTTTTCGATTTTTTTTAACACGCAAACTGTAGTCGAAAAGTTTCCACTTTTGTTCCTGGTTGGTTGTTAGTACGAACGCGAAATTTAATACGGTTGATTTTGAAAGCATGTTAATTCTATACTCAAATCTAATTAGAAAAATTCTAGCTTGCAAAGCACTTTTTAAATTTAAATTATCATTGTGTTATAGTTAATCAAAATTTTCAATTTTCTTGATCGTTATAAATTATAAACCCTTGTATGAAAAGAGTGTTTAGTTACAGGTGCATTTTTAGGTTTTTTTCCATTTTGCTGTTAGTTTTTTGCAACTAATAGTGTATCTTAAAATATCTGTTTCTTGCAACGAACAGTGTATTTTAAAATATGAATTATTTGGACATTTTAGCGTTGTTACACCTTACATTTATTTTTATTGTCTTTTTGGACCGTTTTTTGTAGTTCAGAATAATTTATTAAACAGATATATCGATGGTCTATATGGGGACAGCTAACTCCGGAAAGGATACAAGGAAACAAAAAAATATTGTTCAAATACACAGGCCTGAATTTTACGCCTGCAATGATTGTGGTCAAAAGTTTACAAAACGTGCTCTAGAAGTACATAAAAAATCGTGTACAGAAGATGAGCATTGTAGGTGTAAGGTATGTAAATCACTTAATATTAACTATTTTCAAACAAAGACAGGACCATGTATAGTTTTAAATCCAGAAGCAGGTACAGAAGAAGAAAAAAGCAATTATAGAGGTCATTTTCGGGATTTGGCAGTTTTATCAAGTGGAAATAGCTCAGATCATGAAGATATAATGATTTCATCTCCTAAATTAGTTATTGATGATAACCAATTAAATATTACTGAATCATCACTTGAAGAAGATACTGAAGAATCGCTTGAAAAATCTCCTGTTATGAAAAGCAAGAATTTAAAACGAAAGCGAGTAATGCTTACAGATTCATTAGAAAACTGCCATGATGGTGAACCTTGTAATCGAAAATTATTTTGCAACTCTTGTAAAAATCATGTGTTTTGGGAATCAGTTGGGAGTCATGCTTTTACCCACAGTATTAAAAGAGAGGACAACCATCTAATATGTCTAGTATGCGATGAAACTCGATCTTCGTTAACACTCTTTTTAATGCATTTTACATCGCATATGTTAGCCCATCCTGATTGTTCAGAATGTGTTTGCAATCATCCTAATTGTGTTAGTTTAATGAAAGTACCTTTCTTTGAACATTGTTATGCTGGTACCACTGATCATCGTTGTTACATTTGCTTGAAGTCCTTTTTGCAGTTTAAATCATTAATTATCCATATGAAACAACATACCAAGGATATGCCTTACTCTTGTGAGGAATGCACTAGGTCTTTTAGACAGATTGGAAATTTACAACGCCATATGACAACACATCGAGGTGACCGCCCCTACAAGTGTCCTAAATGTTGCAAGTCATTTGCTGATCCGGCTACTCTTCGTAACCACATGCGTGTTCATACCCGAGAAACTCCATTTGTTTGTGAAATTTGTAAACGTGGTTTTTCTCAAATTGGCAATCTCAAGAGGCACATGGCCATACATGTGGAAAAGGAGTCAAATGCAGCTTCTGTAAAAATCATGAATGATAAAAACAATGCAAATCAAGTTGGAGTTTTAGAAGATGCAGCTTCACAAGAATTGAAAGAACTTCCTGCACCTGAATCTCCCCAGAACACTGAAGCAGTAGAACTTAAAGTATTTGAGACATTAGATCAGAAAAAGAAAAAGAGAGAAAATGGAAAACTTACTCTACATGTTTGTCAAATCTGTGGAAAGAAATATACGTGGCCTCATGATCTGAAAATCCATTTTCGAGTTCATACTGGTGAAAAGCCATATGAATGTGAAATATGTCATAGGTGCTTTTCCCAAAGTGGAGCTGTTCAAATTCATAAGAATCGTCATCATTTCAATTCACCACCAAATAAAAAAAATCAAGATCTAATGTAAACTAATCCTTGAAAAAAAATTTTGTATCAAGATGTTTAAAATCTGTAAGTTTATAATGATGATGATAGGGTATGATTTAAATCTTCTCTTGAACTGTTGTATCAAAGTTAATATTGCCATGAGGGTACACTTTTCTGTTTCAGAAGGGGGGAGTAGCATAAACTAATAAGATTAAGTTTAATAATCTTATAGTAATAATTTATTAATAGTGTAAACCTGCCACAAAAAATAAGTTTTTTTATGTATTTGCATATTAGTGTCACCACACTAAAATTGGTACCCCTTCGAATTACACCAAAATTTTGATTTTCTTGCCAAGTTATCAAATATGGCAATAATGTGAAAAAACTATAAACATAATATGCTATTTTTTGTTTGTTACCAATGATGTCATTGTCTGGTTGGTTTTTAAAATTTTTCTTGTTGGGTGATAACTTGGCAATTTTAGTGCAGTGATGTTAATATGTAATTTTTTTTCCCTACAATTCTGGAAGTAATTAAAAAAACTTATGCTTCCTCTATAAAAAAATAACTTAAAAAATGAATCTGTTATTGAGATTACCTTATTTTATGTTTAGTGTGTAATTTAGCAGGTGGAAAAATCAACCATCGTTGACACCCCCCCCCTTCCCCTGGAATGGAAAAGTACCATTACGAGGTGTATTAAATAATTTTCATCTGGTTCATTATGAAGTAGTTAAGATGTTTTAGTAGTTATTTAGGAATCATCAAACATATGCCATCAGTTTCAAACCATTTTTCAGTCATTGTATTCAGTTGTATTTTGACTATTGTAAATTTTAATTATGTACACATTCATTTTGTTTAGTAATTTATTTCATTATCTCCTGAAAAATTTCATTTGATCTATAACCAATTCTTAAATTAATCAGCAGAGAATCATTTGTTATTCATATTAAATCAGTATGAAATTAAAGTGTGTGTCTGTATATTTAAGTTAAAACACTGCCAATTTATATCTTAATTGTTTTTTTTTTCTTTTTTATTATAGTTTATCTGCATTGATCCAGCTTTAAATTATAACATATGTTCACTATTAATCATGAAATACAGCTGTATTTTTTTATCAGTATTTCTTTTTCTTGTCTTCATTTTTGAAGTAATCAGGTACTTAACACATTAGTGTCAGTGCAGCAAAATTTGCACTGTGCAAATCACACCTTGATATCAAAGCAACAAAATTCTTACGTGTTTTATTTGAAGAGAAATGACTCTCATGGCACAATTTTGGTTGCAGTCAAAGTAATACACAAGTACCAGCAATCTGTAAAGTAAAAACTAGTGTTAAATTATATATTTTTCTAATTGTTAATTTCATTATATTATCCAAGTGTAATTTTTTCATGGTGCATACACATTTTCAATGGTATAGGTTAAAATTAAAAGAGATTTGGTCACACTAATTTGATATCAGTATGTTACACCCAAAGAGTTGTTCTTGACATTCACCAAGTTGGGCAAATAAGCAACATTACAATGTGGTTACCTTGTTTTTTAACTTTTGGTTCTGTGCTTGCCATTATTGTTATGTATACTATAATTAATTTTTATTGGGTTTTTTTAGACCTGTAACTGTATTTTATTGGTTTATTAATAATGGTATTAATTTCAGATGGTTTTTGATTTTTCTTTAATTTAATCATTTCCATACTTTATATTGTTCAGATTACAGCTTTCATCTGCTGTCATGTATTTGAACATAGATAGGTGAAATTGTCGAATCGGCCACTGGTCCGCCAAATTATGAAAAAATGCTAATTTGGCGCATTTTTGCATGTTGTGTTTTAGAGTAGCAACCCTACTACAACACGATCCGACTTCTCCCTCACTGATACAAAAATCAAAACGGTCACCAGGTTTGACGCTTTTATCGATTTGGCGAAAAAACACTTGGCGGGATAAGTGGCCGATTTGACAATTCAACCCATGGATAGTTCAAAGATAATCGGTGAGTACTAGGATCTTTTTTTAAATAATATGCAAGTTGTGCTTTCAATTTTTATGGAACGAAAAGATTTATGAATTCTCTCTTTGTGTCTATTTTGCTTTCTAAGAGTTCTGTATTTATTTCCTCTTCTTTCTGAATTAAGATTTTTCTCATTTTGAATGTTAGGAAATGAGATAAACAAACCAGAGAAATGAAAATTGTTCACAGACAGGATAAGAAATTTGACTGCCTTGTGTTTTATTGCTATCCTTACGTTGAAAATTTGAGCAGCCCTATTAGTAAATCTATCAGGCATAATTCTTTTTCAACTGGAAGCATATTAGAAATTTTGGTACTTAACGTATTATTGCAACTATCGCCAACTCTAGTAATTACTTTCCAAGTTGGCAACCCCAATTTCCTATGTGTCATACGCGCTGAATTAGCAGTAAGGTGCTTCGTTTCATATGATGTCGCAAATAGGTTGCGATAATACGTAAGTACCGAAATTTCAGCTTTATTTTATTTCGATTTAACTTTTGATGAATGAATATTTGTTTCTCTTTCAATGTACAATTCATTGAGAACTCAAAATTTTCTTAACTTTTAATATTTTTTTCAATTTCCAGTCTTTTACTAATTTTTTAAATCCGGGTACAGTCGACTCTCAATAATTCGAATTTGGAGGTCCAATGAAAAACTTCGAATTATCAAGAGAGTAGAAAAAACTCCCATAATACACAACTTAAATTTAATTCATGTACTTATTAATACATGAATTGACTTTAAGTTTATGTAAAATAATCTTAAAAATTTCTTATATTTTTGAGAATTAAAATATTTTTTTATAGTATAAAAACTTTTGGTACTTATGTATTAGCATTACTGCTGCAGAATTTGTGACAGTTGAATCATGCCATGATGCCAGAAACCAAAGAAGTCTCAGTTAAAATGTCAAATCGGTGGCCCCTTGGTGACCAGAGTCAATCACCAAACTACCCATGTATAGCAATAGGTGTTCTGAGAGATGAAGCGAAGCTGAAACCACCTATTCTACACTTTAGCCAAATGTTTTATATGAAAAAGGAACAATCAGTCAGAAAATGGCACAATTTACACCATGCAAATTTGGCTGCGGTGATGTTAATGTGCAAGTTCCTAACTTACCTTTTTCTGGGAGTAGTATTTATATTATTTAAATATTTTTGTATGTTTTTTCTTCCTTAGAAAATGGTTTTGTTTGGTGTTTTTGCAATACTATATAAAAATTTTACCTCGTAATGTATCTCCCCAAAAATTAAATTGACTGCAAAATCTATATTTTTGTAGAGACAATTTTTTTTTCTAAAAAATATGACTGCATATATATTCTAGTTTTAATATAAAAGTAAAAAATGAATAAATGTTCATATTCTATTTTTATCAAAAATTTTTATTTTTGCAACTAAATGAAATTGTGTTATTCTTTCTTATTTTCTCTTATCTCATTTACTTAGTGGTATTTTTCCTTTTTGTAAAGGAATTGCAATTTTAAAATTATCCAACTGGCATTTGTGTTTGTAACTAATTTTTTTTAAGGAAAACTATATGCTTGGCCAAGGTTTACAATTACAATTCTTCAGTGGTTTAAAATTTTCTGCTATTTAATTTGTTAATCAAATTCAAAATAGTTTTTAACCAGATACTCAAAGCAATAAAAGGCTATTATGAAAAATAATAGTAATTGACTCACGTAATTGAGTTAAGAATAATTCTTACATTGAAGCAATAATGTGTATCAAAGGATTTTAAGATGAATTTTTGTGTGAAAAGTTTGAATTAATATTAGAGATAGTTTTTTTTAAAAAAGGAAATATATATGACATTTTTTTCTATCAAACATGCTAAAAACTGGACTGTTCTATTGGTGTATCTTTTTTTCTGTTTTGAGTATAAAACCTTTGCAATTGAAATCATTTGATACACAATGATTTCAGTTACTTCTAAAAAAGTTTCAAGTACTCATTTTTAATTATGTGGTGTATCATCAAAACATTGATATATTATATAACCAAAACAAAATTATCTTTTGCAGAAAAGGCTAGAATTTCTCTTATTTTTCAAATTTATTGTTCTAGCTGGTAAATTTACAAATATTCTTAGGCATGAGTTCTTTTAGTTTTATCTTAAATTAAAGGTGTAGTAAAATCTTATACTGTTATTGGTGATATATATGTAAAATAGTATTCATAAAATATAAGTGTATCTTGGAGGATCTCCTGTTTAATGTAATTTGAAAACAATTTGCTCTCTGGATAGTGAAGCCAGAATCTAATGTTAACAGTGGCGTAACAAAGAATATAAGGGTTCCCCTGCAAAGTCATGTTTTGGACCCCCTAGATTCCTGCCCCCCTTCCCCTGGGAGTTGGGGTGTATGTTACGCAGCTGAATGTTAATATGTTTCAGTTCTTTTATATAAGAAAAATTTTCCAAAATAAAGTCCTATTAGCAAAGACAGACAGATAGAATTTTTCTTTTTTTCCACCTGTATCTGTGAATCTTTTAAATTTTAGTTGTAAATAATTGGATGGATTTGTAGTTTAAATTTATTTTCTTATAATTTTAACTAAATTAAAAATTTTGGCATGTATTGTGTTGAAAATTTGATTGTTGAACTTAATATATAGGATTGCCAATATGTTTAATAATGTTGACATTTCTTCTGATCAAGCACAGTTGGACCTCTGTATAACAGTCACTCAATCCTAAAAAAAACTTTATGTGAAAAGTTTTTTTTTTAGAGCTTCATCTTTCAATATACCAGGTTTTTTATTCCAGAAAAAGTTCGTGAAATGGAGGTTCAATGGTATTTTACGATTTTTTTATAAATGAAGAACTTTTTATATGTAATGTAGTTATAGGGACCATGAAGCCAAACACTGCTATATTTAGAAAAGATGCCAAATTCTGGCTTATAGCATTCACCATTCTTATAAATAGATAAAATGAGAAAATCCCATTATAATTTAACTTTTCATTGTGTTAGTGAATTTACTATATTGAATAATATCGCCAATGTTTCTTGTAGGCAACATTTCAGAGAAGCGGTCACCAACCTGTGGTGTGCCTCTAATTAATAAGTACTGCATTTTGTATGAATTTTAATAATTTAAAATGGTACATCAGGAGAAGAATATGCTTTAATATGAACTTATTAAAAATAAATATTTTAGAAATAGATATAGTGTTTAAAGTTGGAAATATTTTGAGTTTTTCCTTAGTTATTTTTTTATGATCAAATAAGTACATTCTACATATTATCCAAACTAACACAAAAATTATATTCAATTATTTATGTTTATAATGATATGAAATGAATTTAGGGATGTAATTTTAAACTTCAACTTTACTTAGACAACTGAAAATATGAAAAAAAAATATAATTCAGTTTCCAAATGTATTTTTTTTTCCAATTAACTGCTTTTTTGTCATATATTATTTTCTCTGCTGGAATTGATTGATTTTATTTTAGTTTTTAATCATATTTGGAATTTTATTTTTATGCAAAAAAAATATTCTGTTTTTATTTATGTTTTGTAACATTTTCTAAAATTTTTGCTGGAAATGTTAACTTATTCTATTGTTTCATTTAATACACATTTGTTTTTGTAGTTAAGATTTATTCCTTACAAATGTCAATTGCTAAAAAAAATGTTTGAATAAATATTATTTAAAACATTGATTAATGTTTTCTAGTGGTTGCATGAAATGTTACATTTTACAAAGAATTAAAATGTAAAAAATCTGTAAAAAAGGGAAGAATCAATTAAACAAATATATACTTTTTTAATGATGTAATGTTTAGATACTTGAAATGAATTATTCTGTACCATGTACATTCATATGAATTGCTTAGGAAATATTCGAAAATTTGTTTTTGTGATATTATATTATGTTTATTAGATATTATTATTCACATAACTTTCCTATATCGCACATTCTAAAATTCTCCTAAATAAATATAATTTCTGCTTGATAAAAGAAAATCTCTTGATGATTTTGATTTGCTTATAACTCATCTTGATAATTTAACTGTGGAAAAGTGAATTATTTTGATTGAAATGTTTCATTCTTTTTTTAATCTAAACACTTTATACTATGAAAAAAATAGGAAAGCTAAATGTGATTCATTACTTTAAGTCAATGTCTAATATTATATGCAGCTAGTTCATTTAATTTGAATGGGCTTTATTTATAATCTGTAAGTATCATATAATGCATGCAGTGTTTTTATTAATATTTCTTTAAATTTATCTTGAGTATAAATTGTATGTTTTATTTCTTAACTTTTATCAGAATGCACAAATGCATTGCCTACATGTGCCTGATTCTTATTAATCAAATTAAATAATATTGTATTTACCTTTTTAAATATGTATTTAAACTTATTTTCTTCTATGTCGAATAATTTTATTGTTGAATTTGTTCTTTAATATTCATATAATTATTGATTGTTCTACACATTTTAAGGAAGCATTATGAGTTGTAGCTGTTGCAATAATTTTTGACAAGTTTTTAAAAATCTCATTACCAAATTTTAAATGCAGTGAAATAAATACATTTAGCATGAAAACACTTAAGACAAAATATCAGTTAACATGAACTAATATTCGACAAACTACTATGTATTTTCATGCATTTTGAAAATAAAATGAATAATGTAGCTTGTATTACCACATCATCCAAAATGAGAAACATCATGAAAAGTTTGTGCAGTTATTTAGACACATTGTGCAATGGGGAAATGAATAACTAAATAGACGATATCAAATAATTTGTTGATAAAAAAAACAATGCAAGGAAAATTATTTTCCCCAAACTCAAAAAGTGTTATGATTTTCAAAAAATTTTAAAATTTTGTATTAAACTTTTTAAGTTCTTGTAAATGTTTATTTTTTTTTTCGTTGATTTTTCTTAAATTTTTGCTCCATATAACATGTCTAGGTAAATAAAATAAAGTCTAATAAACTTCATTTTGTTGATATATATATATATATATTTTTTGCAAGATCCTTAAACATGCAATTCTTTTAACATAAAAAAAATATTTCAGTTTCATGTTAAGCGATTTTCTCTGTTTCCATGCGATTTACTTATTACTTTAAAAAACTTTGTAAAGGATGCAATGTATCAATCATTTTTTTATGTTAAAAAAAGTAATTCGAATGCTTAAATGTTCTTTTCTTATTCTTTCATATACCTATGTGGAATAAATGTGTGACATGAATTACATGCACTTTAAAACGTTTTTAAGGGCAATAATTTGGATAATAGAAGAAACATATATATTATGAAAATTGGAACTTGCCAATATCATTTTATTTGTATTCATTGTACTCAGGGACAAGAATTTAAGTACTGAATATATCACATGAAACTCTAGCATACAGTCTTCCATATTTGTGACTTTTTGTTTGTATATTTTACATGTATCATAATGTTAAACCATAAGCATTTTTCAATTTGATTTTAGTTATGATGAAGCAGTTTTAAGATTGTGTATATTGTTGTGCAAAATATTTTCTAGTATTGACTGAAAACTGATTTTCTATGAAAGTGTTCAAATGACCTTTTATGTGATGCCTTATTTACTCTGTTTTGAAGAGCAATAAAGACTTGAATACGCGTATCAGTGTTTTTTAGAATGTTAATGATTTTCCATACTTAGTTGTCATTTGTTCTCCCTGAATTCTGATTCAATTAAGTCAAACATTTAAAACCGTTAAAATTATTACAATTTGATACACAAATTGGAAATTGTAGAGAAAAATGAAATGCATGTTATTAAATATATCAAGACTTACTGTTAAATTAGAATTTCAAATTTCATTATTAAGCAAATTCTCTAATTTTTTTTTCCCCTCTGAGAAATTTTCAAATCTTAATGCTTATTTTCAATGCAATGATATATTTATTTTAATATTAGTAGTGTATTTTGTGTTTTCTACATTTCTTTAAATCTTGAATAAGCATGAGAACTTTTACATTATTTCAGTGGAAATTTTCAGTCATTTCTTTGTGCGATATTAGTACTCCTATAGGGTGTTCAGCCCTCAATGTAATTCCACTGAATGAGCAGTCAATTCGGAGAAAATAGCCTTCCAAATTCATGCTTAGCTTTTATACAATTAAATTTGAATTTCTTCCAACGGCGCAGCAGCGAGGTCGGTAAAGTAACTGATTACCATGCGACAGGCCTCGGTTCGAGTCACGGGATCGATTTTTTTGTTTTAAATTCATTTAATTATTTTTACAATTAAATAAATTTATTTAAAAAAGACATCAAAAATTTTATATGATTATAAAATAATTTTTTTATAAATAATTAAATATATAAAATTATTAATATTATTGGTGCGTCGCCAGTAACCCTCGTGTTGCTTTAAAGTGCGACGTTAATAAAGAAAATCAAATCCATCATTTACAAAGTTTTCCACACCTTAAATAATGAGCTCAATAACGGATTCCAAATAATTAAAGTGAACCCGTTTTTTAGTTTTTCTAATTTCCTTTTCAACCATCCAAGATCTAAATTTTGTATTTGCATACAGAGGTTATGAAGGCTGAGATCTCTCAGCCCCGCCTAGAAGTGTGGGAGGAATTGAAGGACGAACTGCCGTATTGCTTTTCAAACCATTTATTGAACACACAAATTATCAACAGACGGAACTATAATAATTTAAACTAGAAGAGATGTTCCTATTCTGAGCGATACGAGAGGCGCGAATTATAAGAAGACTTATAAATATTGATTCCCATTTATCAAGATCAATCCAGTGCTCTAAATAGTTATAATTTAACTATGGTGACCAATCGCCACTTTAATTCTTTCCGTTGTCTCACCTCTGAATCGTTATAAAATATAATAATACCTGATCGGTAGCAATCTCTCTTTCCCCAGTCAAATTCTCTATATTTCAATATCTTCGTCTCACTAGCTAGAAAACCTAGACTATATATATTCGACATATTCTGCATAATCACGGTTGCTCCTTCAGAGGGTTCATTGCGAGAAAACTTGAATTGATAGACCAAAGATTTCCCCAGGGGATTAAGGAAGGACATGGATAGATCTGTGACAACCTCCTCCGTGAAGAAAAAGTGATTTATCTGAGGGTTCTGATGACCCGATAGAAATAACTGAATAAACTGTAACAAATCCAAAAATTACCAACTAGAAATTAAATTTAACTCCACTACATGCCTAGAATTCAGATACACGACAACACGCAAAAAACAACTAGTCTAAAAATATACTGCTTTAATCGGAACATCTCTTTAACATAAAATCCCTACAGTGCACCCCATTCGGGTGAGAACCAGGGAAAAAACCTCGCAAGGAAAGAAAAACCTTGGCCGTGCACACTACTTAATCATTAACAATTATTTAAATAGTAACAAATGATTTCTACAAACATTTTTCAAGACATCTAAAGAGTCAAGATCAGCCAATCTGAAATGAAAACTGGATCAATACCAGAGAATCCTCAAATTAACGACATAGACTAAACAGAGCAAGCAACAGCCAATTTCAATAGATTTATCCATACCTCCATCAATCAATCTAGTAAATTCGAACGTATTCTCCACGAAATATTTCATATTCGACCAGGCTGAAGATTAAGGAGAAAACCCAACCTCAAAAACTTCGGTAGCAAACAAGATTCCCACTCTTCATGGCGAAAATCAACCGACTCCAACGTTCCATCCGAGCTGACCCTAAACGGGACACCAAATCGCCGAATCTAACTTCAATCCCAATTATCTACACAAACTGCATGCCAGAGGAAAAATGAAGAGCATAGTTTCTCCCTTCTCCTGGGATTCCAAGGCCTGGTCTATGGAATCTAAGAAAAAACTATCCTTTTTTCGTGGATACTTCAGAAGACTCCGTTCAAGAAAATAGAACTCCATACGAAGATGACCAAATTGACAAAGTGGACAGGATAGTTCATAGATTTCTTCATATCTATAATATCGAATCACCACCTCTCCCATCTCCAAGTGAAATCTGCAGCATCAAATTTTGTCCGTGCAATAGAAATGCACCAGACATGTAAACATATCACTCTCAAAGCCTTACTTATGAATGCCATAACCCACCTTACAAAGATCATTAATAAGTGCCTCCTGCTACAATATTTCCCCCGGAAACATTCTATCACTTACCCAACTCTATCTCATGCTTGTCTAAAGTGCGGCCCAATCGCAAATTATGAAAATATTTAAATTTACACATTTGTATTTAAAAAATAAATATTTGCAATGTTTTTCATATACAATCGATTCGTGGACTTTTATTTTGAAATAAAAATTCAAATATGAACATCTTAGTATCAGTGGCGGATTAAGCGGGTGGCGGATCTGGCGGCCGCCAGAGGCCCCCAGCGCTGGTAGGGGCCCCACGCTTGATGATTGCAGAAGGCCAGCGACAAACCAACCACACCACCTTTGAACAAGAAATGAAAACAAAACAAAGATACAGTGAAAACCCCATTAGAAATTTATCGAGATGGAAGAGAAATCCTAATGTAGAAAAACTTTCGAAAATATTTTTAACAATACCGATATCGAATGCCTCAGGTGAATTATCTTTTTTAGTTTTTAAACGTGATAAAATAATTTAAGAAGTGCTATGGGAGAAAAGACAAATTGAGAAACAACATGACCATATTATATACAGAATAAAACGTTTTGGACAAAATAGATATGGTAAAAATAATTGACGAATTTGCCAAAGAGAAATCGAACTGTATAGCAAAACTGTAAGCTCTTAAGTAAGGTTTTTTTAAATTTTTTTATATACAGTTAAGATTTTTCTTTAGCCGATGAGTTTTATTATAGCAATACATTTTATTTTGAGAATTTAAAGTAAGCGAATATTTTCACTATTTTAGTTTTTCGACTCTTAAGCCCATGGGCCTTCAAACCTTTTACCGCCAAGGGCCTCCGACTACCTTAATCCGCCTCTGCTTAGTATGTTATGAAAATTTAAGTCAGAAAAGTGTATTAAGCGTTGTTTTATAAACCATTAACTTTATAAGAGCAAAAGGACGTAATCATAGACAATTTCAAGAGTTTCTTTAGGTAATGAACTGAATTTCCAGATGTTATTTATTATACAGAAGTAAAATGGCTCAGTAAGGGGAAAATATCAAAAGATTTTACAATTTGAGAACTGAAATACAACTATAGAAAAAAGGGAAACCTGTGACTGAATTTCAAGACGGAGATTGAGTTTTAGATTTGGCTTTTTTAGTAGACTTAACAGAACATTTGAATGATTTAAATTTTAAACTTCAAGGAAAAAATCAATTTATTAATATAACATGTTCCAAACAATAACAGCGTTTTAAATAAAGTTAAAATTTTGGTGCAATCAAATAAAGTATAAGATTTGACACATGTCAGTACTTTGGCTGCACATAAGCCAATAAGTTGCACAAAATATGCTACATAAATTTTCAATATAATTCAAGAGTTTGAAAAAAAACTTCAAGATTTTCGAAAAAATGAAGAACATTTCAACATTCTCTAGAAATAAATAAATTACTGTGAAATATTTAAATTGAATGCATTGAACTGCAAAGTGACATTCACCTGAAAGAAAAATTGGGGAATGTTTCTTTGCTGGAGTTTTAAAAAGATTATCTACCCTGCAATAAATATACTCATTTTCACAATCATGCTTTATTAATGTCTTCAGCTTTTGGCAGTACCTATATTTGTGAACAATTATTTTTAAGAATGAACCCCACAAAAAACAAAAATAGGACAAAGATCACTGACAAACATCTTAAAAATGCATTAAGAATTTCAACTTCGTCTATTGAATCTGATATAGATTTGCTTATTCAACAAAAGCAAATTCATCCATCTCATTAACTTGATTTTTTCCCTCTTAATGAAATCCAAACTGTGAATGTAAATTTAACTTTTACAAATTTAAAATAAATATGTACCTATTCATGTCTAATTCAAATTAAAGAAATTTATAATAAAAAGAAGTTAATCTATATTAATAAAACTGTATAAGATTAATTTTTATTTCAATTAGTTAAAAAAAATATTGAATGTGTGGCCCTGGAAAAATATTTTTTTCAATGCGACCCACAAGCAGTCATAGTTTAAACACCCATGCTCGATCTAATCGATCACTTATACCAGTGCTTCTCAAACTTTAAGTATTGGAGACCCAATTTTCAATCATAATTTTTATCGCGCCCCCCTATACAATAATAATGGACTTTAACGCTAAAGCTACAATACGATTTTAATTATAAACCGTACAAATTAACAAGATAAGTATTAAATTTTGTTACTTATGGACTAGTTCTACCGTAAAGCTTACTATGGGGGCGCTACAGTCATTAGTACCCTTTTCTTCTTCCGGTTAATGCAAAATCGCCATTGCTTTGCGATAAAAAATTAACAAGGTATTTTAGAAAAGATACTGAAATAAATACTATAAAATCCTGAATTTGAAATCTACAGATCATCTTCTATCCATATAGTGCAAAAAAAGTTACAAAAACTTGCATTAAAAGTTTGAAAAACTCAGTTGACTTTCGATGTTTTCCCGTAGATTAACATTACACCGGAAGTAAGTAAGGGTTCCACTCAAAATTGTTGTTTACAAAGTACAACTTGTCAATAAGTAATATATATTTTAAGTACATTATTTTTAAATAATAGGATAATTGTTATGTTTTTTTTCCTTTCTCTAATTTTTAAATTAGAACAGATTACAAAATAATACTTAAGGTATCCGACTAAGTTCGTAACTGTTATTTTGCAAAAGCGTATAAATGGATAATGTTTATGATATTTAGCGTCACTTAGACTAGAATACATGTATAAAATTGTTTTAAGAGCTTTATTGCAGTAAAAAATTATTTAGATGCAACATTTGGGCATAAAATTAACATAGAATTACCTATTTTCAAAATATTCTCCTTTTATGGGAAATGCTTCTCTAATAATAATATTTTGCCTATATATTCAGACCTCTGTACAGGCCTGAACTAGGATTTTTTAAATATATACCTTAAGAAGTGAATTTATCCATATTTTAATGCAACAAAGTGGGAAAATTTTAAGAAAAAAACGCCGATAATTATTTCAATTGGTAGTAATTCTGAAAATAATGTGAATTTTACAAAAATCCTAGTTCAGGCCCACTGAAGAAATCTTTGCTTTATGTAAGCAAAATATTATTATTAAAGGAGCATTTTTGATGAAAGGAGAAAGAGTTTTGAAAATTACTTCTAAGTTCA
Organism: Trichonephila clavata; assembly: GCA_019973975.1. Lineage (NCBI taxonomy): Eukaryota > Metazoa > Arthropoda > Arachnida > Araneae > Nephilidae > Trichonephila > Trichonephila clavata. Next base: position 15,233 of record BMAO01033747.1, on the reverse strand, counting down.
TTTTTTGCCAAAATATTACGTTGTAATAATGTTGTTAAAACAATTTTATACTTGTATTACAATCAAAATGACACTAAATATACTGAAAATTATCCCTTTATACGCTTTTTTTTAAATCACGGTTCTGAACGTATATACCTAAAAAAAGATTTATTTCCTCTCTCATCCATTATTTAAAGTACAAATATCATTAGAAAAATAATGTTGTCTATGTTGCTCGACATAGGAAATGAAAAGTAATTGTGTTATCTATATACAGGGTGTTTCATAAATGATGGGAGTAACTTTAAGGGGTGATAGTACACATCAAGACGAGTAATAGTAAATAGGAAACCAAGTGTCCCAAACGTCTTCCGAAGGAGAAAGACGCCATCAAAGTTTAGGGTCCTAAATTTCAAATGATGATAAAAAACGGAAAAATGGATCGATTCATTTGTGGTTTTCACTAAAATCATTCTTTAAATTAGTATTTTCTTTAAAAAAAAGTTTTAAAGACAAAGTTTAAAAAAATACCGTTAGAGGGCACTCTAGACTTTGGAGTACCGAACTACTACCTTTTACAAGTATTTTTTTTTATATTGTTAAATGTTTACAAAACCTTAGATTTTAACTTGAATTTTGAGCGCAAAATTGAAACCATCGGGAGCGGTTAAGTGGCGCAAATGTAAACGCGTTCGGGGGGGGGGGAGAATTGAAATACTCGTATGTAATGATCAAAATAAAAAACGATAAAGCAAACTTTAAGAGGCGATAGTACAACACCAAAACAAGCAACATTCATCAAAGAAATCATACTCGTTATTTTAACCCGAAGGTGATAGAGGGCGCTGAAACAGATTTCGTTTTAAGAGACAAAAAAGGAAACAAAGAACATTTACGTTATAAAAAAAAGTTTAATTAGAAATGATTACAATAGCTGTTCAAAACACTGACCATTAGAGGCGATGCATGCGGTACAACGCTGCCGGAAATGATGACAGATGTTCCCCCTCGTATCCCGCGAGTAATGTGGTTCCAGCAGGATGGAGCACCAGCTCATTTTGCGCCAGAGGTGCGAAATTATCTAAACGCAACCTTTCCAAATCAATGGATTGGGCGAGGTGATCCAGTCCCTTGGCCAGCGCGATCGCCCGATCTTTCATGCCTGGATTTCTTTTTGTGGGGACACCTGAAGAGTCTTATGTATGAGACTCTTATCGAATCTGCAGAAGAACTCGTCGCCAGACTTTCGGCAGCTGCAGGAGAGGTGCGCGATATTCCTGGCGTGTTTCAGAGGGTTCGTGAATCCCTTCTTCGCCGTTGTACCGCATGCATCGCCTCTAATGGTCAGTGTTTCGAACAGCTATTATAATCAATTCTAATTAAACTTTTTTTTATAACGTAAATGTTCTTTGTTTCCTTTTTTGTCTCTTAAAACGAAATCTGTTTCAGCGCCCTCTATCACCTTCGGGTTAAAATTACGAGTATGATTTCTTTGATGAATGTTGCTTGTTTTGGTGTTGTACTATCGCCTCTTAAAGTTTGCTTTATCGTTTTTTATTTTGATCATTACATACGAGCATTTCAATCCCCCCCCCCCCGAACGTGTTTACATTTGCGCCACTTAACCGCTCCCGATGGTTTCAATTTTGCGCTCAAAATTCAAGTTAAAATCTAAGCTTTTGTAAACATTTAACAAAATAAAAAAAATACTGGTAAAAGGTAGTAGTTCGGTACTCTAAAGTCTAGAGCGCCCTCTAACGGCATTTTTTTAACTTTGTCTTTAAAACTTTTTTTTAAAGAAAATACTAATTTAAAGAATGATTTTAGTGAAAACCGCAAATGAATCGATCTATTTTTCCGTTTTTTATCATCATTTGAAATTTAGGACCCTAAAATTTGATGGCGCCTTTCTCCTTCGGAAGACGTTTGGGACACTTGGTTTCCTATTTATTATTACTCGTCTTGATGTGTACTATCACCCCTTAAAGTTACTCCCATCATTTATGAAACACCCTGTATACATATAAGACGCATTTGTTGTCTGTCTGTTCCTTTATAACTCAAGATCCAAACAATCAAATAACGTGAAATTTGGTACACGTACACAAAATTATATGGGGAAGGTTCTTAAACAGGTTTCGTTCCATCCCAGCCTCCCTCTGGCCTCCTCCAGCCAAAAGTAGTGCTGCATGTGCCTGTTCTGAGACGTGTGATAATGAACTAAAAAATGAAAAAAGGAAATCCTGCAAGTTGATCATTGAGAGTCATTTTGAATGTTTTTGTGGTGATGATGAAATGAGGAAGATGTAAGTAAAAGTGAGGGTCATACATGTGTAGGGTGGGAGAGGGGGGACGGTGGTATAGGACCCCCCATTCTCCCTCTAGACCCATGTTTGTAAGATGGACCTCACCTCCAGCAGTCATCTTACATGGGGAAGGTTCTTAAACAGATTTCGTTCCATCCCAACCTCACTCTGGCCTCCTCCAGCCAAAAGTAGTGCACCATGTGCCTGTTCTGAGCCGTGTGATAATGAACCAAAAAAAAAAAGGGAAAAAAAGGAAATCAAGCAAGTTGGTCATTGAGAGTGATTTTGAATGTTTTTGTGGTGATGATATGAGATGATGAGGATTTAATGTAAAAGTGATGGTTATACATGAGTAGGGTGGGAGAGGGGGGACGGTGGTAGGATCCCCTCTCCTCCCTTTGAAACTGTGCTTTGCCATGACAATCAACATGTCACAGAACCAGTCTCTTGGGATTCCTGGTATAGACTTGCAGACACCATGTTTTTCTCATGGGCAGTTGTATGTGGCCTGCTCCAGAGTGGGCAAAGAGGAAAATCTTTTTGTACACACTCCAAATGAAACTGCCAAAAATGTTGTCTATCATATTGCTTTAAGATAAATGTACACTTTTATTGCATGCAAATAAACAGTTTTGTGCACTTCTACAGAAAACCTTATTTTAAACCCGGGCAAAGCCGGGTACTTGCAGCTAGTTTTCAATATTTAAAGCAAGAAGACTTCAAAATGTTTTATTACGGGAGCAGGTGCTCACTCGATACAAACGTTAATGCTCACGTGGGTTGACTGAGTCACCCCAATCCTTTTTTTTATAATTATTTTTCTGTGCACGATAAAAATCGTAATTCTAGTAATAGTTTGGAGAAAGTATTATTTCCTACTTACAAGGACTTTTTAATTTTTCTTTGATTATTTAAGAAAAGAAATCCAATTGAACTGAACTAAAACGTTTCAAATGTGCGTGACTTTAATAAAGGACACAAACCGTGCCGGTTTAAGCTTATTTCGGACCCAAGGCGCAAAAGATCTACGGGGCCTCTTGGCACTGTCGGATTTAAGGAGGAGCTCTGATCCAGTTAAATCCTACTTATCTGGGTGCCCACCTCAAGTGCAGAGTGATCTCTGTGTTTTTATAAATACTATATAACTCTTTAACACGGAAAAAAGTGCAACAGAAATACATTAGTAACAACTTCCCTAAATGAAAATAAACGCATAAGAGAGGAAATGGAACTAACTATACCAGTTAAATTCGAAGGTCAATCAGATGATCAGCGAATGTATCTTGCTTCTTGGGTGAAAAGTGCATTAAGTCTTTCTTTTCTTCCTACAGCTAATATACAGTATTTCAATAATAATGACAGTGATGGATTTTTTATCTTCTTAGAATTTTTTTTGTTTCTAGGTTTGGGCTTTGTTTTTTCTCTAAAAGAGTAGTGTTTCAGGCTTAAAAGAAAACATAACAAAAAATCTCTCATCGTGGGATTACAGCAAATCAAACCAAATGTTTTTTATTTGGTTATAGGATTAAGGATAGCTAATAAGCGTGTTGAAGTATTATTTTCGATGACATAATATAGCCAGATGATAGTATAAATTATATTAATGTAAATGTGTGTTTTTATTACGTCAGAAAGTATTTTGTTTTACTTCACTTCAGTAAATTAATTTTTTTAAATCTTTTATTCTCGATGTGTTCGCGCCTCCCTCGTAGGGTTATCACGCCCTCCAGCGAGGCTCGCCCCACAGTTTGAGAAACGCTGACTCACACTTCTACCCAAGCTAGAAAAAGACCTAAAATTTTCCATAAACTACAGACCTATCAGCCTCATCTCTTCCGTCACTCAAATTTTTGAAAAAATCCTCCACAAAAGAGTTAACAACTTCTTCAACGCCTTAAGGGTCCCGTAGACAGAAATTCCAACTTTAAAACGATGAAAGTGACCTCTTCTGGGAGGGGGGAATGGGCGTTCCTAAAAGAAAGGCCAAGTACTCATGAGCACTGGTCTTAATGATCGGAGGTAAATAGTTCATTCATAAAAGATAAATTATATGCCTTTTTTTCTTAATTTTCAATATTTTCTTGACTTTGAAATAAACATTTTTTTCAAGCTATTATTTTTTCAAATTTGCATTTACTTGATCCCATTTTCTGATGATTATGTTCTGACAGCTGTCATCATGAAAGAAAATGACGTCACAGAATCATACAAGCCTCTTCTACAACAGTTGAGAGAGGGATTCTAAGTGCAAAGGGAACTCAAGACAGGACCCCCCCCCCCTGTCTTTCGCCTTCTATTTTTGTTCTTGGAGGGTCCAGTTTACAACCAACTGAAGACTATTTATATGACAACTGACCCCTCTTTTACTGCCCACCCCATGGCAGTTTTCAATTACATGAAAACTGTGCCCGACATTCTAGTTGTACAAAGAAACTGCTTTTTTTCCGCTGTTTCGTTTCTGTTTTGAGGAACATCAGTTTTTCATTTGAATTTTATAAAAATATAAGTTTTAGTTAAGGCAAAAACCTTTATATATATATATATATATTTCTATACATTCAAAACAATTTTCTGTGATATTCTTCAATACTAAATTGCATCAAAATCCTTTTTTAAACAGTTTAATGACAAGAGAAATTTATAAAATTAATGGAATGAATAGTGTAATGTGATTTAAATTATTCTCTTTCCTGAAATATTTCAGGTCAGTTCTTTATTTCCGATTCAGTTCAATAATTTTATTTAAAAACGGTTTAAGACATGTAACAAAAAAAAAATCTTATATAAATTTAATAAAGTACAGTGGCGTAACTACCAATGGGCTAGGTAGTGCCGTGCACAGGGGCCCTTGATCTCAGGGGACCCTCACGCCTTGACCACCAAGCAAGTCGAGGTTGCGATAATTTCTCCCATAATTGAGGTATAAATATAAAAGATTGTTACATAGCTGTAATCATGGCAACTTCGTTGAAAGTAATTTCAAACTTGTAAGGAATTCCCCTAAATTCTTTCCTTTATTTGTTATAGTGTTGCGAATTTTACTTATTAAAAAGTTTATATTATTTTTCAATTTTTTCATTTTTCTAATCTTTACTTGAAAATAAACATCAAGTTCCATGAAATATCTTACCATACATCTAAAAAAACTACACAGGAAGCTATTTCTTCTTGGTCATTTTATTTTTTATAACAATATGATTCATAATCAGCTATTTTCCTGTTTCACAATGTTTCGCAATCTGGTATCTGCAACAGACTGATGTAAATTTTGACCCCCCTCCTATATTTTTTCGTGTTTTATTTTAAATAATTATGATAATTTTGTATTATATTTTCTTGTTTGTGCATATTCTTTTTATCATTTCCTGTCTATCACATGTCAAATCGAACCTGGGTAATCACTAAATTCACAAGGAAACTCATATGCATACATGTAAGTAATTTGTAGCTTTGCTTTCCTATATTCTGCAGAGCATGACACAGGGCTGATGTGAATCAGCTCTATCTATGTATGTATATATATATATATATATATATATATATATAATACTAATGTATTTTTAATTAATAAACTCCACCAATATTCTCTCTTTTTTTTGCACCAAGACCTTTGGATACCTAGCTACGCCACTGATAAAGTATATTGAGTATTCGTTTTGGGACCCACACAATTTTTTGGAAGAACAGTTTTAGTGTCGGAATTTCTAATATAAATTCAGTTACAAAAAAAAGGAACGAGTCTTACAGTAGTCGCATATGATGTGTAACATCTGACATGTTATCCTGGTAAATACGCAATAATAACATAAATCCTGAAAATTATTAATCGGGTATGATTGGAAATAATTTTCTATCGAATAATTTTATCTTTAATGAAAATTTTATTTAATTAACACAAAGGGTCACATGTAATTTTTTATCAAAAATAAATATTCTTGTTCAATTTGGGGAAGACACACACACAAATAGACTTATAATGACTAAAATATGACACATATACTTGAGATTTCAAAGTATTTAATAACCTTTGAAAAACAACGTCAATAACAGTACCACTGTTAGTTGTCGATATATTTCGGTTTGTGCTCATTTCGAGCTTGAGTTCATCATTCAAAAAAGCTATGAGTGGACAATCGTAAAGTTACCTGACTGACAAACAGATTTGGTAAAGCAGTAATTGGTTCGGCCGTAGATGTTTCTGAGAGATTTGTGTTCGTTGGGGAGGGGAAATTCCCTGCTGCGATGAGTTGAATTTCGTGCAATTCTTTTCGGCTGTACTCCAGTTTTTAATTTTTTTTCCTCTTGTTTCTTTTGTCGAAAATCTCGCATACATTCTGCTCTGGATTTACCCGTCTCGGCAAATCACAAAATCGTTTTAAAGCTATTGTATTCCAGATTTTAATTTCAATTAACTTTCTTCACCAATCATACTAAATATTTTTCTTATTTATCACACTAATGTTATACTTTTAATTTCACAAACAGAAGCCAGAAATATATTTAAAAAAAACAGTAAAACGAATTTAAATCAGCATTTAAAACCTTGGACGATTATATACCATAATGACTAAAGACGCGAGATTCCCAAGTTCAAAAAAGGTCATGAAGAATACAAAGAATCTGTAAACTCAAGTGTCATTCTCGCTTTCCGATCTTCGCTTAGAACAGGGATGGCCAACTCAAATGACCTTGTAGGCCATTTCGGAAAAATATTATAATCCTGCGGGCTGCAAACAAAAATTATATATCTTTATATTATATTTAGACCCATCACAAACATTTATTGGAATGAAAATTTAAAACGGAATGAATTATTATTGATTTCATTATTTTTCTCATCTATACAAGCATCGATAATTTATAATAATAATGCAAGGATCAAATATGTCTAATTCTAGTATTAGGCAGCGCAATGGAGTTACAGGAATCGAGTGTGATGCTGCGCTGCAATACCGCACACTTCTAAGAATGTATTAAAACAAAAGAAACGCAATAAAATAGAAACAGTTGTGAAGTATATTTGTTACAAAACACTACATTAAAAACAAAAATATTGTACAAAATAATCGCATTTTGTAATGAATCTCGAGGGCCGCAAAATTATTCAAGGCTGCGGGTTGGCCACTCTTGGCTTAGAATTACGAAGTCTGTCGCAAATAACATATATGGCTCTAGAGCAGTGGTCTTCAAACTTTTTCAACTCAAGGAACCCTTTGAACTTGAAAGTGTTTTTGTGGAACCCCTAGAACTAGAAAGTGTTTTCGTACAACCCCATTCCATTCAGAATGTCCCGGGATTTTTGGGGAAAATCTCTATATAATTTCTCAGATGTCAAACATTCAAATTGTGGAGTGAGTGAGTGAATATTAACGTCACACTGTTCAGCTACACGAGAGCTTTTGGTAACGGACCTCGTAATTTTGAACCATGGTCAAGTGACGAGGATGACACCTGAGATATCACCTCATCTCCTAACTACCACACTAAAGGAAGGACGTTTGAGCTCTCGCTAGATTTAACGTGCATCGTACCCCTACACGGTGGGTCTTTAGTGGTGCTGGGTTTGAACTTTAAAATTGTTGAACCATTTGCCTGTATTTGTACTTGCAGGGGTGCATTCTTCATAGCGCATTCGCTTAGAATTCATTTTGAAAAAAAAAAAGCATTGATGAGTTGTCTTGAATAATATATGAAACACATGTATAAATGAAAATACAAAATGTAGATACTGCATTCCAGGCAGAAATTTAAAAAAAAATTTCTGTACTGTTATTTGTAAGTTGAATTTTCAGTGAAGGAAATAAAAATGAAATAAAAACATCAGTAGCAATAGTAAATAAATTGATTAAAATTTATATGTTTTAAGAAGAAACTATTAATGTTACTAAAAATATTCTTAAAATTATGGAAAACTTTCTGATTTATTTTAAATCAACGTCATATAGATCACAATGGTATTTCATCTTCGGAATATTTTAATCCATTTAGTATGTGGAAACTTTCACAATATTTGAAATGAACAGCGAACAAGAATTTAGAAAAAAGAAATAGACACTTTTCTTTCCAATTCCTGAAATTCTGTCCTATATTCTTTTTTCGTTTAGTTGAAAGAAATAATTTTTTTTGAAGCTGCGACGATGATCCATTTTATTTAACAATTGAAATAAGCTGTGCAAAATAAGTTTTAAAATAGCTGATATTCAAATAACTTAAACTTGGGAAAAAACCATGAATTTCGATGTTGGAGATATGTAAGAAAAGAATGCGAAAACTGATTCACTTTATCCTGACGATTCAAATGCATTTTCCAAAAAGAAATTGTTCATTTTAATTATTAATAAAATATAACTTATTTAGTATATATAAATAATTTTAAGCAAGGTGGAATAAAAAACAGAGGATAGCTTTTTGTACAAAACGTATTTGTAGTTATTTTCAAGCACAGACTCAAACTTTCCAAAGAATGATGTAATTGTAAATAGTATCTTGAATGCCTATAGATTTTTAGAAAACAAGACCCATTTGGGGGGGGGGGGGGGACATCTCTGTTACACAATCCACCGAAGAGTCATAAATTACCACCTTTCACCAAGGGAACGCAGGGGAAATTTCATGTATCCTTCCGCTGAAGGCGGAGTTACAAGTTTACTTTCCCCTCATTCCAAATATGCAATGCTGACTTATTTAATTACTCGCAAATAAATTAGTTTAAAAATTTTAAAGTATATGCGTTTGAAAGAGCATAAAAAAATAAAGGATTTCCGCGTTTTTAGTTTTTTTATCCGATAATTGAAAATATTTTTATGATCGTTTTAACTTACTAAATGTAAATTTTCAAACTTTTAATAAATATTTAAAAATATTTAGAATTTTTTTTTAAAAAATTGAAATCAAGAGAAACATTAATTTTTTTTTAATCTTTAGGATGCATTTTGTTTTATACAATTAAAAGCAATACCTTAGACGTAAATTGAATTATAAGAAACTCCATAGGATTAACAATATGCTCAGGTTTTCGTGGTGGCGTGTCAACGGGAGCCTTTGCGTCTTCAGTCCAAATGCAAGATGCCCCATCCATACCACCTTAGCAATGGTCTAACTTTTCACGGATATGACGTAAGTCACGTGTTGAACCCCCCCCCCCCACCGTTCTCTTTTCCTCCCTGTCACTATCTCCTCCCCATGACGACGTTTCGGGGGGATGGGGTGGAATCACTACTTCCGTTCGCTTTTTCACTGTTATGCAAAACTGGGCAAATTTCCCGTTCACTCCGTGAGCAAAGAAGTTATACTTCAAAAAGGAAACCCGTTTGATATCATGAGGCAAGGCGTCAATCGCTACTGGGCCCAACAAAGAAATCACGCCAAGAAGCTCTTGTCTCTGGAATGGAATTCAAGAGAGCGGCCTAGCGGTAAGAAATAGTTAGGAAGATTATTTTAAAGAGTTGCTTTGAAATATATTTCAAATGAGAATATAGGGAGAGATTGAGGTAACCGTATTGTAATTTTTTCATCCATCTCGTAGAACATAAACAACAACTTGGCGCATGCCTCATGATATCAAACTAGAACCAAAAAAAAGTTACAATGAAGGAAAAAATATAACAGAAATTTCATTAAAATGTATTTTAAATCTTATGTTTGATCAATTGGATCAGGTCTCATTTTGGAAACTCTGATCCTTACTACTAAAGGATGATATATTTTTTAGGTATTCAGAGAGTACAGCTAGAGTTTCCCAATGTTGAATCCGGAGAACGAGCATATGAAAATAAACATTCTCAGTCACAAAAAATTTAACAGAAGAAACATGTCTTTAGCTTACATTTTTCTTAGCATAATATCTACCTAAAAAATCTTGAATAATAGATAGGTATCTTTAAATTACTTTTTGTTTGGCAGGATTTTACTGTTATATGTATTTTAAGCATTAGATGGCGCTAACTACAATTAGCATGTATCCTCTTCGAAATACTGTATTTTCCTTTGCATACATGCATAAAAACTTTCAAAATGTCATTTCTTTTAAGTTGTAGATATATTCCCCGTACAACGCGTATCCTTTATTTTCAGAAGGAATTAAAAATGTATGCATGAAAAGCTAATACACTTTGAGGTCATTTATTAAAGAAACAACTGCAACCCTTCATATTAATATGGCCTGTGTTATTTCTTTTAAATGAACTGTGTTCAGATATACAATGTTTCAAAATAATATCTCGTTTCCTTAACGTCTTTTAACTTTACCGAAATTTTTTATGTTTTCGAAACCAAATTTCTTGAAAGAATATCCAAATTATACATGGTGTATAATAATCACTGTATTCATTGTGCAATTCATTTTACCTACTATAATACGGCCAGATGGCGCTCCTCTCATGCACCGTTCCAGTATAACTGCTCGCGCTCATTTACAAAATACTGCTGATGTGCTCTGAAATGATATTTTTATTTTCTGTGTTGTGGTGTAGAGGAAAGTATATTACAGATTTTTGAAGTGAAAACTTCTTTAGCCGCATGGGACACTTTTTGGTAGGGAAAAAGCTTGTGGATTCATGTCACCAACATGCTCATGACTGGCGCATGCGCAGTGTGCTGTGCGCCTTAGACACTTTTTATTGTCTTGTTTCCATATTGCACTTTTTTTTTATTGGGCATGGCGCCGCGCCTCCGTATACAGGTGAATGGCTGAATATACTTGCTAGCTGCATCTCCTGATTGTGGTGAAATTGCTACTTATGGTGTTGGTTGTCTTGGTCTATGTGTTCGAGTCACCGAGATGCTAATAGCAGTATATCTGTAGCTATACAGCTGATGTATAGTGAGTGCTGTGTATATCTTATAAGTGAAATTGAATGGATTTGGTGAAAATTCAATGTGTATAAACTGTGCATTGTTGAAATAGTGTTTTTGTTTGATTATTATTTGAATTGTTTAGTTGAAGAATCATTGTGCAGTACAATAGTGATACTAAAAAAGTATACTAATATTTTTAAGTTAAAAAATAAATATCAGGAAGTTATTTTAAATACTCGTACTTATTTCGGCGTTTGAAAATTTTATTTTATTTAAAATAATTTTAAATCTTTGTATTTATTCTGGCGTTTGAATTGTATTATTTATTTTCTAATATTTAACCTCTGCAATGCATCACGCAATCCGGATTAGTATTTCACAGTAGCTTAGACGTTTTTTTCCTACCGTGGTAAAACAGACTTCTAGTTGTTCAAACATATTTTTATCGGGGATTTTGAAATTAAAAATTTTATGAAATCTAATAAAATTCAAGATTAATGTGTTGAAATTTAAAAAATAGGGTTATTAATGCAAAATTATACTACCTTATGTCATAAAAATCTTTAGTTTAAAATAATAAAAACGGCTCCGACTTTAATTTCATTAAATATTTTATTTTATTCAAAAATTTAATATTTCGAAATCATTATTTATTAATTTAAATTGTCAAAAATAAAATATGCGCTTTGCTATTTTTTGCCATATGATTATCTATAATTTTATATCATTCGATTTTATTATTAGAAATTTACGAAAAAATATTGTCATGGAATTAGGGTTATTTTAAATATCCGTTTTTCATATTTGTTTAGATCCTTGTTCCTGATGATGTCTTCAGACGGTGGTAAAATTGTTTCTTGGAGTGTCAATAGATGTGAAAACCAGATTGATGTTGATAATTTTTTTCTTCCTTTCTTCCTTCTTTTCTTTCTTTTTTCTTCCTTCGGATTTATACAGTGCTGTTTGTAAAACTGCAACACCATAAAGAAATCAGAATAAAATTAATTTTGCAGCAAATATAAATATAGGATATTATGTAAAATAGTAAAGTTCTGAGCCACCGCGCATGCGTGGTGTGCGCAGCGCCATCTGAACTGCTGCTGAAAGCGTATAAATAGAGGGCTGTAGCGGAACGTTGAAAATAGTTTATGATTTTAGTTAGTTGCGAATGTTTAGTGAGAGCTAAGTGTGCCTCCGCTACGAAATAAGGAGAAATTCCAACGACTTACGGAGTATGAACGGGGGAGGACTATCGGCCTTCGAGAAGGAGGATTTTCCTATCGCGCAATAGGAGCTCGTATGCCGCGGAACAGTTCCACAGTGATGCCAGTTTGGAAGCTGTGGATCGATGAGCACCGAAAAACTCTCAGGTGACGACGGAATGTAACGTCAACGCGCGAAAATCGACACGTGCTCAGCATGGCGGTTAATGACCAAACAGATTTCTCCAGGCAGTTGGCAGCACGTTGGTCTACTGCTACTAGTGTACTAAAGTCGGCTTTGTCAATTCGTTGACGTCTGCTGCACCGTGGATTGCGTTCGAGGTGCCTTTATACAGGATGCGCCTCACGCAAACCATAGACGACTGCGTCTGCAATGGGCTCATGAGCACAAAGCCTGGAAAGCTGATTGGCACCAAGTTGTCTTTTCGGATGAATCACGCATCAGTATGTGGGACCATGAGAGCCGCATTCATGTAAGACGCTATGCCGGTGAACGCTGCCTTCCAGAGTGCGTTATCGAACGACATAGTGGCCTAACACCCGGAGTTATGGTTTGAGGTGCGACTTCGTATCACGGACAATCCAATTTGCTACGAATTAAGGGTAATCTCAGTAGCAATAGGTACGTCCATGAAGTGCTACAGCCCAAAGTCGTTCCCTTCCATTTAAGGCATCCCTGGAGCTATCTTTTAGAAGTATAAACACGTCAAAGACTGTTTGAGACTTTTGTTCATTCCAATACATGCAACTTCTTTCTATGCCTGCTTATTCAACGGATATGTCGCCTATTGAGCACGTGTGGGATTTGGTTGGTCGGCGTCTCGCTCGTGATCAGGGACGTCTTAAGACTTCTTAAGGCCCTGGGCCCCTACACAAATTTCGGCCCCACCTTTGATCCTTAAAAGTAGACACAGTGCATAGTATGCATTGTGAAATACTCGTGAAAACAATAACCCGAAACAAATAAATGTGCATGACTTACAATTGCACAAACCGGTTTTACTGAATGAGCAATGATGGTGTATGGCGGTTGGCCAAGCATGTACGTAGACGTCGGTGATTACTTGTAGCCAGTTGACATATAGTCTGGAATTCATAGTTTTTCAGAGAATACACCCAGAAATGACATTTGACAGTTGAAGTTATTCGAATTATGATCTTATTAAGGCTGAGCCGAAAAAGAGACAAGTCCCTGGGCTCGGGTCCAGTTGGCCTATGCCTTACGACATCCCTGGGAATACTTATTATTTTTGTTGTCGATTTCTTATTGTAACAAATGTTTAAAAATACATAAAATATGTATAATTTAAATTTTTTTTATTTATATTGAAATAGTATACATATACTTTACCCCGTTTATTTCGATGTAAAGAAATATCTTTAAATGATGTAAGATTAATATGTAAAAAAAACCCCTAAATCTAAATTCTTGATCTCTATCCTCTATCTGCAAGCATTATCGCGAGAATCGAATTGTTTCAAATAACATAGACGCCCCTCCCACCTCCGAGAGGCTGCAACCCGATTGGCCGACGCCGCTTCTCGCAAAGTATTTCAAAACCCCCGCTTTTTCAGGCAACTCGCACCTACTCCGACTAGACGGGTCATCCCGCTAGCCGCTCTCATTAAAAATGATTAACCCCGCACGCAAGCGCACTCGGCCCCCCGATGCGCATAGTGCAGGAATAAACTTAATACTCTCAATGATACCTTCAATTAAAAAATTTTCTTTTCACATTCATTTCATTTTAACATCCATAAATATCGATACTAAATAACTAATTAATTAAATTTTAAAAAAAATTCTTAATACTATTCTGCAGTACTGGGCTAAGGTAAAGCCAATTAAAGCTACACCCAAATCTTCATGATAGGAGGTTAAGTTTCCACAAGGAAACAGGCACTTCGTTAACCATTCTACATATAAATTGTTTCATATATGCTCTATTGTGTGGCACGCTGAATCATATTGGTAAATTGTTTTGGAACTCCACAGCTAAAAGGTTGCCGATCCCCAGTGGCGTAGCTACCAATGAGCTAGGCGGTGCTTTGCACAGGGGCCCTCAAACTCAGGGAGACCCTGACCACCAAACAAGCCAAATTAGCGATATTATTGAAAAGTTTATGTTATTTTCATTTTTCCATGAAATGTTACTTGAAAATAAATTTCAAGTTCCATGAAAAATCTTGCCCTACTTATTATTAAATCTTAAAAAACCTACACAAGAAGCAATTCCTTCCTAGTTACATTCTATTTTTAGCAACAATATGATTCCTTATAAGCTAGTTTCCTGTTTCCATATTTTGAAATCTTATCCATATCTGCAATACACTGACGTAATTTTGCCCCCCCCCCCTCCTGGTGACAGCTCAGGTGTCATCCTCGTCGCTTGATCATGATTCAAAATGACGAGCTCCTTCGCCAAACGTCCTCGTGTAGCTGAGTGTGAGTGAGTGAGTGAATATTAATGTCGCACTGTTCAGCTATACACGAGGGCTTTCGGCGATGGACCGCATAATTTTGAACCATGGTCAAGTGACGCGAACTACACCTGAGCTGGCACCCTCCCTCTCCTAACTACCACACCAACGGGAGGACGTTTGAGCTCTCCACAGATTTAACGTGCATCGCCCCCTTACACACCGGGTGTTCAATGGTACTGGGCGTGAACTCATGACACGCTAGCCATGATCCGATACCTTGACCACTTGGCTACCGCGGCCACCTCGTGCAGCTGAACAGTGAGACGTTAATATTCTCTCATTCTCATTCACCTCTGCTTTTTTTATAATTATTTTTTTTAAATAATTATAATAATATTATAATGTATTTTCTTGTTAAATGCATATTTTATGTATCGTTTCCTTTCTAATCGGTGGACCATTTTGTAGCTGTAAGCACTCTGCAGTGGATGAGTTCGATCAT